>JANHFT010001873.1:386305-403666 GCA_032467955.1 Pseudoxenodon macrops | reverse complement strand
TCTCTCTCTCTCTCTCTCTCTCTCTCTCTCTCTCTCTCTCTCTCTTGCACACACACATACACACACACAGTAATTCTGTGTTCATAAAACCCAGTAAGAATAATTTTTGTTTTACTGTGACATTAATGTGCAATATCTTTTGTATGGATTTGCACCTTTTTGTTCCTTTTTCACAAGTCCACCATGCATGTTAAAAAGTCCTCTCTTCCATTTCACACTTCCAATGCTGGTTTGATGTTGCTTTATACATTTTAGACAATTTAGCCAATGTCATATACCATAGGTATATCTTTTTATAAAACTTTTCTCCTAAATTATAGCACAATTTCTATTTAATACCAGTTCCCCACATTTTCTCCTTGTTTTGTGTAGCCAATTAACTAGCCAATTCTCAAATGATGGAACTCCAAACAACCTACTGTCCTGAAGAAGTATTTAATTTTTTTTCCTTTTTATATTTTATCCAAAAATCTAGTTTTAACTGGTCACCCTATGCCATTTAAATCTTTCTTAGTTTCCCTTTAATGCCTCTTTTCTTCTTTTCCACAACCTTTAAAAAAAATCACCATTCAGTCCATCTCTGGGTTTGTACAATTTTTCACTCACTGGTTTTATTTTGTTTTCATTTTCTAGAAATGAAGATCTGAATTCATAAAATTCAAAAAAATAAAAATTAAGTCTTAAGGCAAGAGAAATGACAGACTTTACAGTTGTCATTAGAAATCTCCTTTTGAAGTACAGAGCTTGATATTTCCCATGATTCCTAGGGGCTCAACTCTAAGAATATCAGCAGAATGTCTCCAGATCTCTCAATAGTCCAAAGAGTTCCTTTACAGAATGAAATGGACAGTCTTTAGGTTTCCTCTTGATCCAAAGAAACTCCACTTATTTAGGCGGTGAGTCTCTCCCCCTCTCAGTTGTCAATTAATAGTCTTAATGGTTTGTACATGGAGAAACTTCGCTATGTCCTGGAAATCCAACTTATATTAATATACTTTAATGTTTATTCTATTTTTCATATGATGTTAGCTCCCAAGAGTTATTAGCATAAGATGGGCAGCCATATACAACATACATATTTTCTTAGGTGATTGACAACATAAAACTAAATAATCTATATGGATGCAATAAGTGGGAGCTGCAAAGCCACCAAGATTCTCTGCTAGTTGCATTTTAAAATGAAACTCAGTTTCTGAAGAGTACTACAGCAAGTAGGAGAAAAGTTGGACTAGGCCCCAGATGAAAATGAGGCAGCAGCTTCTCCAATGTAGAAATGTAGAGAACTTCATTGTAACTAATGAGAGATTGCTGTGGATGTGATTAATGGAACATCTCTTTATACTGAGCTGGAAATAAATTGACTTAGCTGTTAAATATAGATTAAATACAGCTGTTAAATACAGACCTGAGATGGCCCAGGTATAGAGTAGAATTTGGATTAGTGCAAATATTTGAGTGTTGTAAATGTTTAGTAATAATAAGTAAAAGGAAGGAGTAAGCCCTGGAACTAAATGTACAACTACCATGATTTGATTCATTCTTTGAGGGGTCCTTGGTGCTCTCTGAGCTTGCTTGTTTTCTTGCAGGTGTTTCATTACCCAAACTAGTACTGCTAGCACTGATGATGTTACCTGGTTTGGGGATTGAACCGTCTGCAAGAAAACAAGCAAGCTCAGAGAGCACCAAGGTCCCTTCATTTCAACCCTAAGCTACAAATATTCTTTACTGATCCATGCTTTGGCTATGTACCTAAATATATACTAATGTGACCCTCCTATTAACCCCAGATAGCAAGCCTATATTCAAGAATTATGTTCTTTAGTCCATTTTTGGAAGCAACACCCACTCAATACCATAGAATCTAAATACGAAATATCTGTGACATGACATGAATTGTTTTTGTTTTCACACACCTGGCTTTCTAGATAGTAACCAGCCCCTTATTTAAACTTGCAGTTAACAATTGAAGGAATATATCTGTTTATTCTATTGAGCAGACAAAGGGAGACAGCTTTTCAGCTTGATGTCGGCTTGAAAATAAGCCTTATTGGCATACAATGCAGCTGTAGCTTTAGGTTGAAGTGAATATTTGCAAATATTTAAACCTGGCAAGTTTCCCAGGTTTGATTGTCTATGTTTCTGGACCAAGAAATGTCAAGATAAAATTCATATTTGCAATTTGATACTGTAATAATAAAGTGCATGCAACTGCTCTGGTAAATGATTTGTAGGTGGGACCATCTGTCTACCTAAGGCAACATGCGAAGCAGAACAGCTTAGTGCTGAATTGTTTCAGATGGCAGCTAATAGGGCTTTAGACTAGTCCTCAGTTTTGCTTTAATGTAAATATTAACCGTTTATCTGATTTGTAAAAATATGTGTCCTTTCTGGAAGCCAGCCAAATTCCTGATTTTGCTATCATAATAGCTATCGCAACATTTGACAAATGAATGTGCCAAACTTCTCAGTTTTGACATTGGGAGGCTTCATGTGAGACATCTTATAAGCTGTCAGCTGTCAAATGTTATTACTGTTAGGCTAGTTATGTCCAAAACAAACAAATGAAACAAATCACACTATGTTATACCGATATTGTCAAATTACAAATACTGCTGAATTTCAACCATCAGGTGCATGTCATCAATGGTTTGGATCTGTTTTTGAATCTGTTTTTGAGAAATCCTGGCTGTTTTGGGAAATGGTGCATCATTACTCCTAAAAATGTTCCAGAAATTATTTCAATATGGAGTCTTAGAGATTCCTTGGCATGTGGAAGGTATGTGGAAAATGTGAAAAGCTGTTTGTGAAAGTAAAAAAGTTTGAAAATTATTGGGAAGGCAATGTTGTTAATATAATCAATTGTACAATTTTTAATTTGTATCAATATAATTCATGAATATCCTACTTGATGGAATGTGGGCAATAGCATGTGAGATAGTTCCTCTGCTAGAAATCCTAGCTTGCATAGACATGGGCTTGCTTAGAGTAAAATTGGGCTTTATGTCCCTCTCCCTCTCCCTCCCTCTCTCCCTCCTTCCCATCCATCATAATATGTAGCTGAATCCACAAAAGTACTAAGCACTATCTTTACTGTTAATAGGAATACTGTTAGTCCTGGTGGTGCAGTGGTTACAATGCTGTATTGCAGGCTAACTCTGCCCACATCCTGGTGTTCAATTCTGATGGGAAGAGTCAAGGTTGACTCTGCCTTCCATCCTTCCATAATTGGTAAAATGAGAACTTAGATTGTTGGGGGCAATATGCGGACATTGTAAACCACTCAGAGAGCGCTGTAAAGCACTATGGGATGATATCAGAGGTGGGTTCCTTCTATAGAACCGGTAGTAATTCCACGGTGATGTCACGGAGCTGGTTCCATCAGTGTCTCTGTGGGTGCTGTCATCTTGGATTTTGCTTCTGCGCATGCCTAGAAGCTAGTTTTTATTGCTGCGCACGTGTGCATGCTTCACACACATGCACGCAGCACGACCCTGAGCAAACTGGCAACAAAAATATTCACAACCTACAACTGGCTCAGGGATGGGTTCTAACTTATCTCGCCGGCAGTTTGCTGCCTCTCGCACTGCGTGGGCGCACCTTGCGTGCTCACCTCATGCGTGCGGACATGCGCAGCAGAAAAAAGCCCCGAACTTTTTTTTAAAAAAAGGCCGAAAACAAGATGGTGATGTATGTGCCGTGCCGGAAACTTGGCTTCTGTACATACTCAGAAGAAAAAAATCTGAAAAAAATATAACCCACCCCCCAAAATAAGGACAAAAACAAGATGGTGACGCATGCACAATGGCGGAAAGTCGGCTTCCACGCATGAGCAGAAGAAGAAAAAATCCCCCCAAAATTTCCCCCCAAAAAAAGATGGGGGCGCCCATGGAGCAGCAGAACCGGCTCTGTGATGGTTCTATTTGGTAGAACCAGTCCGAACCAGTAGAAGCCCACCTCTGCCCTGGATGGTATATAAATCTAAGTGCTATTGCTATTATTACTAATTAGAACCATTGTGGCAAAGGAAAGCAAAAATATTACCAATAGTAATAGGAGCCTTGGGTGTAATCTCAATACACTTGAATATCACTGGCATTGCCAAAATTACCATCAGTCAATTGCAAAAGGCAGCTTTACTTGGAACGGGTTGCATCTTATGGCAATACCTTTAATAACATCAAACAACATTTGCCTATCCCAAGACTTCATAAGTGAAAAAATGCCAGATCTAATATAAACATCTGGCTGATTGTGCAACCAACAACACCAACAACAACAACAATAATAATATATTAAGCTCATATGTCAACTGATTTAACAAGAAGTATGATATGAAAGTCTTAATTGGACAAAAGCCAAGCCAAACTTCAGAGTTTAATATTTTTGGGCCCAACTGATAATAGCCATGGCATATGCAATTTTCACACCTGTCTTCTATATTAGTTACCACTATCCTGGACAAAGAGGGCCTGCCCTCTGTCACTCATGCCATGAACACCTACCATATAATTTAGACTATTGCAATGTTCTCTACATGGTACTGCCCTTAAAAACCACTCAGAAGCTTCAACTGGTCTAAAACACAGCTGGGCAGTTATGAGTATCAGATGGTTTATTCATATAACCTCACAACTTAGGAACTGCATTGAGATCTACACTAGTAAATCTACACTTTTAGTTGGGATCCAAGGTGTTAGTTGTACCTTTAAAGCCATAAATGCCTCTCTTTGGAACGAATCTCTCTCTCTGGAACAGGTAGCCAGTAATTTCTGCCTATCCATCAAAATATGGAAAATAAGAATCCTTCCAGATCTATACTTTAGGCAAGATCATCTGCAGGGACATGTGATAGGGATTTCTTCATTGCTGCTACACTTCTTTAAAATATCATTTCTCTGGAAGGAAGATTAGCCCCAATACTCTTGAGTGTTTGAAAAGCAATGAAAACGTGACTTTTAAAATGAGATTTTGCATCTGATGTGTTTGATTTTGATACCTTCTGCAGGAGAGTGTTTATATAGGTTCAATTGTTTGGTGATGCCTGTAGCAATACAATATTACAGTATTGTATATATACACTGCATATACAGTATTGTGTATGTGCACTGCTTAATACAGGTAGTTCTCAACTTATGATCACAATTGAGCCCAAAATGTATGTTGCTAAGCGAGAGAGTTAAGAGAGTTTTGCCCCATTTTATGACCTTTCTTCCACTGTTGCTAAACAAATCACTGCAGTTGTTAATAATACGGTTGTTAAGTGACTTCCCCTTTGACTTTACTTGTCAGAAGGTCTCAAAAGGCTATCTATCACATGACCCTGGGACACTACAACCATCATAAATATGAATCAGGTGCCAAGCATCTGAATTTTCATCACATGACCAATCAGGATGCTGCAATGGTTGTAAGTGTGAAAAACATTCATAAGTCACATTTTTCAGTGCCATTGTAACTTCAGTCACTAAACAAATTGTTGCAAGTCAAGGACCATCTGTATTTGTCCTATAATCCACTTCTACAAATAACAATAACAAAGTAAAATATGTAAAAAAAATAAAAATTATGAAACCAAAAGAAAAGGTTGTGTAGAAGATGAGAAGGCAGGCACTCTGATTTTGTGGTGTGGTGAACATGTAGGCTTAAATATGAACGAAAAGGCAAAAATTTATATCAGAAGGTATGAATTGGTGTCATCTAGATTGTTGCAGGTGCATAAGAAACTTGGAATTCATCGGTTAATAATAGTTGCATGTTGAACTCCAATGAATAGTAACAATGACAGAATCAGGGATGAGTTGGTGGAAAAATTGTACAATATTCTGAATGAATGTGATCAAGGGAAATAAATTATTCTGCCAGGTGATATGAAAGAAAGGATGAGAATGAAATGTGAGAGTGCAGGGGGAAAAAATGATTGGATAATTCAGAGACCCAAGAATGAATGGGCATGGTGACTGTTCGCTGAATATCTGCTTTGAAAAAAAGATGTAACACATGTTTTAAGTAATTCTATTCACTAGTATTCATAGGAACAGAATAAATATCAATGTACTGTACATGTCTCATTTGCTTGTTTTAAATGAAAGATTGGAAACAGTGCAGGACACTCGAGCGATGAAAGGTTCTAAATGTAATGCAGGCTGGTTTTTGATAATATTAAGAGTGAATTTTGGGGTTAAAGGACATGGGAGAAAAAAAGGAATGCTGGAAGGATCCAATCCAAGAGTGCAAGAATGATTGAAAGAAGAGAAAATACGTGTATGGTAAGAAAAAGTACTGGTATTTCCTAGCAGGATGAATGGAAAGAGAAAGTAAGGAAATGTTTGAAAATTGCTTGGAACAAATTTAAATGTAGTTTATTACAGCATGGCACAGAAATGTGTGGAATTACTCTAATGGGAAGTATTAAAAAGGATGCTTAGTGGAATGATGCAGTAAAAGAAGCTCCAGATGACAAAGTGCATGTAAGAGAATAATTGCTGCCAAAATAAATAAATAGAAAAATAAAATAAATGAGAAAGAGCAAAGATATTTTATAAATATATAGAGGGGGGAAAGCTGCAAAAATGTAGTCAAAACAGCAAAGAATGGTTAAGAGGAAAAGAAGTGCCGCAAAGCCACCATAACTTTGAAGGCAATAAAAAAATCCTTTGAAAGTGGACAAAAATATCTAAAGCATGAATGGAATTAAAAATAAATAAATGCTATTGAGTGAGTTGGGTTGACTATGAAGTAAGAGAATGCTGGAAGAAGTATTTTCAATACTATTATAGGAATGAAAGTTAGATGTTGAGCCTATAAATCTAGGGTCTAATAAAATGGGTGAAAATGCTTTGGGAAAGTTAAAAACGTCCAATTTTCAAAACGTTTAGAAAGTTTTCAAAACTTTCAGTATCCACATTTTTAAAAAATTCCCACTTGTCCTACATCTGTGGATAGTGGAAATGGCAAAATTTGAAATATGATGTGGTTTGTTTTTGAGTGGCTGTGCAGTTTGTTTAACATATATACAAAGACTGTGTCTGCTCCTGACAATTGCAGAAACTGCTGTTAATGTCCCCTGGATGAAGGGAAATGTAGCAAAAGTGGAAAAATGACAAGGGTTTCGTAAAGCATCCCTGGGAAGATGTATGAAAGAATTCTGATTAAAAGTGTGTAAACGTTGATGGGGTAAGGTGGGGGGAAAATGTGAAAATGCAGTGTGGGTTTGTGCAGATAGATTTATGCTCTTTATGAGATCAATGAAAAATGTATGAATTTAGCAAGGAAATTACATACCATCATGGTACGGATCTGAAAATTAAGACACAGTAGTGGCAGGGAAAATTGAATGTACAATTGCCGATAAAGGGCAAGAAAATAAAGCAAATAGATGGACTTGATACAATTTTTTTACTAAATGTGCCTAAATGAATGGAAACCTACAAATATAGGGAGAAAGATAGTCAACAATATTTCTTCTGTTGTGAGGACTCTGTCTAAAACAGCATAAATTACATTCTTATGTTCTCTTTTTTAAATGAAACTGACAGTTGAATATGAAAGGAGAAACATTCATAACATTGTCTGAAATGAAGTGAGAATGGGTCATGTGCTGACATACGGGTTGTGTCCAAAACAAGAAGCAATAGAATGATGAATGAATATGGACTTGGAATGACTATGATTTGAATGCAAAAATATGTGATTAGTACAAAAGACGTAAAGCAAGGTGGTTCACGTTCTATAAAGAGAATGAGTGAGAACTGAAGTGCAACAAAAGGTATGAAAGGAAAGTGAATTGTCTGAGAGGAAGAAAACTAAAAGCAATGGCACTTTGCAGACTAAACTGCTTGTCTTCCACTATTGGCCTCATGGGATATGCCAGCTAGGAATCACAACCATATGAGCTTATTCTACTTTATTGTAAAGCTACATTGACAGAATCAGGCAAGTCTGTAAGTACAATTCTAGCACCACCATTTCCTTTGCAACCCAAGAAACGAAGGACGGTCTCTTCTGAGCCACTTGCCCCAACCGCTATCCAATTGTGGCTATGCTATCTTTTATCTGACTGTTCCCTTGGTAGCATCTCTTGGCCCAGTCTCCCAAGGTCTTTCCTACATATCATTATACCCATTTTGCTTCTGCCTGTTTGTTTAGCCAAATTCAGAAAGCCATTGAGTTGGCAACAACGCTATACTGAAGATCAATCCCTTCTGACCAGTCCTTGCGCTTTCTTTTGCTTTCCCAGATACTTACACCTCTCTGCTTTCACATACTATTTCTTTTGAAACTAATGCCTTCCTCCCTCCTTCCCCTCTCTCTCCCTCTTTCTTTCTTTCTTTCTTTCTTTCTTTCTTTCTTTCTTTCTTTCCTTCCTTTTTTCCTTCCCTCCCTTAGGATACCTTCATTGCTCTGATTTTCCAGCAGTATATTAGACATATATGTATGCATCATTACATGCCACTAATGAAATATTGCAAAATAGCCACTGCAATATATCAAAGTTTGAATTTGTACCTAACTGGACATCAGTTACAAGACTATCCAGAAAATTGTCAACAGAAGCATCGGCAAAGAAAATTTTTAAGGAGAATATATGAAGGAACAAATTAGTTCTGTTCTAATTAATTTTCTAATAGGTTTGGCTTCAGAAGTCAGTATACAATAGGTTATGAAAGAATGCATAACAACATATTTACCATATTTATTATGAGTCTGCTAGCTCAAACCATATGGTCAGTTCAAATCTGATCTCGTACCTCCTGACATGGCAGGCATCTTGCTTGTGTGTTGCAAAATCTTGCACTCAAGTGTTGTATTATAAATATTTGCCTGTATGCAGAGCCTCACTGTGAAGTTAACCACAGTAGGATTATTTACAAACAAGCAAATTAAGATAAGGAAGCTAATGTGATATGGATCTGGTAAAAGAGAGAGCAAGAGAATGAACAAGATAGTTCCTCTCTGAGATAGTTGACATAGCCATCTCTGAAACCTTACTTGGCTTCATTCTTTTGTAGAGGATTGTTGTATTTACTTCAAAATGTTTTCTCTCTCTCTGCTTATGTTTCTTCAATGACCATTTTCACATTCTTCTCACCTTTCTGAGGCTGTATCTGCTATGTGCTCATATAGAATGCACAAGGTACAGAAAAATAGATTAGCTACCTTGATAATTACCTAACCAAGTTATAGTGGAGAAATGAAGTTTAGACTGATGTGAGACAAGCAGAAATACTGGAGTGAGAAAATTCAGGCTATAATATATTGATGATATGTAATACTTTAAGAGTGGTATCCATACTTTCAAAATGTTGCTGTTACTTTCATAGAACATCCCATTTTAAAATTGTGGATAACCTCTGCAAATATATTCTATGGTTTTTTTTCAATATGGGATAAATATTTTCCTCTATGTGTATTCTCCAGACAGTGTTTAAAAATGTTTCTGGATTTTGATATTGATAAGCATATTGTATGTACACATTTATACCACTTTTGAAAAGATAAGGAAGATCAACTGATGCAATAGGTTGGCTTACCAACCATACATCTGTTTGTGGATTGCATGACCTCTTATATTAATACTTTGGGGCGGACAGAAGAAAATTAAACTTGAACCTGTCACAATTTATTCCAACTCAGATTTTGAATTATGGCCCCAAAGAATATCATTTGGTTATCCTAAACAAAACCTTAGAATAAGCAGCCTGTCCCAGATTAAGACTCATTTTTTAAAAATCATAATGTCAAGCATAAGGAATCAGGAGCCAAATAAATACAGGTTTATTGCATGCTAACCACAAAGAATCTGGACTACTAGTGGTCAAAGCAAATTGGTAGTAGATAAGGGTCAACAGAATTCAAGGTGGGCTGAATTTAGATCTCTTGTGTGATGACATGCTTGACCCTTCCCTTGGGCTCAGCCTAGTCATCTCCTGCACATAATCTTTTTCTGAATTAGTCTTTTTAGTGTCAGGAAAGTTGTCAGAGAAGCATCTGCAATCATCTAAATAACTCCCAATCAGGAACTATAGAGGAATTTTGAACAATAGAATCTAGAATGATAGAACATGCTGCTCAGCTCAGAAACCATGTTGCCCTGCCTAGCTATGAGTGATTGTGGTGGAATGCAGAGGTGCTTTCCAGAAGGAAGAGTTTCCAGAGTCTTCAGTCTGGTATTCCCTGAAAGGATAATTGATGACATGAATGGCCTGAACAAATTAAATTGTAGCCACACCAGATCAAATATCAACTGAACAGCTTTTGAATTTTGGTATGATTTAATCTGATCTGTAAGATGTTGAATCAGTGAGTGAATTAATACCAATTAGATGTTGCTGTTTTGGTAAAAAAAATAAAAACAAAAAAACAATATTAGAACAGTTCTGGACAGTTTAAACAAAGCAAAATGTAACTAAAATGTGAGATCTACCGTAACATAAAATATAAGTAGACATACTCTTTGGAATTTTTTTTTTATGCTTCAAGAGTTAGTTCATATGAATTAAGAACATTGCTGATTATTGCAGAAATGGGGCAGAATGACTAATATATGAACTTATGAAAATATGACAGGGACTGATTCACCCATCTCCACCAGGAAATAATGGACTCTATACCTTAAATTGGCTTTCTTAAAAATAGAACATTTAGAACTACAATAATATGAGCCTGTAAAATCTGTACATAGAATGTATTATGACAATCCATTTATGCATTTTCCTTGGACACATATACTTTCTTGTTTAGATTCACATCCTGTGACATTTAGAAACCTACACAAGGGGAAGAAAAACAGAAATGTGAAAGCCTTAATGTACAAGTGGGCTGTTTTATGCAAGCTTCATATAAGAGATAGCATGAAAATAATTTTGTGTGCAATCTCTAGCATCTATCTTTAAAATAAAACCAAGAAACATGTACACAAATAAAGATTCACAGATTTATTCAGATTATTGAGAAAAATGAGCTATTACATCTTTTCAACCTTGTGTTTATATAGTACAAATACTGTATATTCTACAAAGGGAAAGAAATCGTAATGCAAACAACTGTACTGTACTAAAAAAAAATCAGGCAAGTTGACAGACATTAAAATAATCATTATTGAAAGCAAAGTTTGGGGAGGTTTTTTTGTCTTGAGAAGGAAAGAATTGCTCTTTGAAAGTAAGACATCTTTGGAAATGAATCTGTCTTCCATCACTGACTGAGCAATCCCATTGATTAAAGAATGGTTGGGGAGGAAAAGAGCTATGTGGAACCTGTCTGGATAAGTTTGAGTCAGGATGGTATCAAGCATAGACAGATTAAGTGACAAATCCTGTGAACTAGACACCTCACTGGTAGATTAGTACAGCAGTATAATTTTTAGCTGTGTTACAGCTGGTGGCCTCTCTTCCTGCCAGATCTTTTTACTGTATCCCCATCACTCTGGCCTCATTAGCTCATTAGGCCTCATTAGCTCATCAGCTGCAGGGGCCTTTTTGCTAGGCCGCATGAGTCACATACTGGTATGTCTCTAGCATCTATTGTTACCCTACAGGGTTTCTTTGGCAGGTTTTCCTTAGGTCTTCTGGCCTTTTCAAAGACATGCTGTCACTGGGCCTCTAGACCTGACTGGTGGATTCCTGCTGGGACACTTCCTGGATTTCAGGCTGCCCTGTCTGCTGCAGCATCAGGTAAGTCCAACTGGACTGCTCTTTTCCTTCTGGCTCTTTAGCCAGTCAGCTCTATTCATTTTCAGCTCCCTTAATGAATAAACAGCAACTGTTTTATTTCAGACAGTTTCATTGTAAAAAGAAAATCTCCCCTGGCTCCCTGTTGGGTAGTATATTCCTTTTATGTTGATGATACCATCAGTGTAGGCAGGCAGGCAGGCAGGGCTACTGGGCATTCCTTTCTCCCTGTTGAGCCTGCCTGTCCTTGCATACTGACTTTTATCTGGCCATATGAAATATTTAATCGAGCCTTTCCCTAACTGTACTTCTGTACCACTGACGCTGCATTGCCCTTATCATAAGACTAAACATTCCAGATGGCTTGCTAGTGAAGAAGGCTTTTAATACTGTTTAGAGAAATCAATGGCATGGTTGATAAGAATCAGAGGTTATACAAGGACTTCACTTTTTCTGTCTTTGTCCTTTGTGTGATAAATAGCTGTATAATACAATTTTTTCAAATCATCATATTAATCTTCTAAAACTTTGACATTTGGATCCGATTGCATGTTTGTTTGTTTTTAATTTGGCTACATCAGTGGTAATTAAACATGTGATATGTATTATATATATATATGCCACCCATCTCATTTTGAAGCAACATATATATATCATTGCTCCTGGAACCACCGAGCTGGAAGCACCGAGCTGAAAGCACCTGAAGATGACGAATGAGATTTCGTCGAAACGTCGCCAAGATGCCCTCGATCTTACACGGGAAAAGACCCGAATACGCCAAGACTTGCATACCTATACCCGTGAAAACCTACGAAAACATATATATATATATATATATTACATGTAATATATATATATTACATGTACATTATGTGATGTACTGAACATTTTGAATTCAAAAGGATTCAAATCTAAAATGTTGCATTTTGAGTTCAAAAACTCTGCTTTGAGTTTGAAATAACCCTAAAAGCAACTGTTTTGAGCTTGAAACCCAAAGTGTTTTGGGTTTGATGAATTTCCTCAGAACAGCAAAGGACAAATTTAACAAAGTTGGAATAAACTTTAATCTATAATTTGAAACATTATGCGCAATGATAATGTTTCAGCAGATTTAAACTATAGCCTCAAAAAAGGATGCATTTTTTAATATAGAATCTCCCATCAGTTTATCTCTAGTATCTTCTGCTGGAATGTCTTGAACATCAGAAGATTGTTGCTTGGGGCTTTAGAGATACCAACATTCAGAAACACATTTGTAAAGAGACTCCATCTATCTTATTGCAAGGCTGGGAGAACATCCAGGTCTTAAGGCCTTCCAAAATGCTGTCATAATAGGAACCCATCGAATCTGAGGGGGGGGGGATCTTGTACCAGATGGGAGGCATGAGCAGAGAAGGCATGCTTCCTTCCTAATAGATGACACTGTTTAATTTAATTAAATAGATCCTGAACACACCAATTCTGTCAGCTTCTATTGACTGGACAGAAATGATGGGAGAGAAGCAGGTCCCAAATTACTTGATTTTGTGCCATGTAGGGCATTATAGGTCACACTGGAAGCATATACTGGCAGCCAGGACAGTCTCAAAACAAAGGTGTCATTTAGGCCTACCAAGAAATGTTTGGCACTGCTCATAATATCATTGCATTCTGGATGAATTGAAATATCTGAGTGGTTTCAAGGATACCAATTGTAGAACATGTTGCAATATTTGAGCTGAAATGAATCAGGATGTGAGTGACTGACTGTCTTGATGTTTCATGTCTAACCTGGTCAGATGAAATAGAAGGCAGAGCAAATGCTGTTTTAATGACATGATAAAAGGATGTATTTTAGCAGATAACATGATGGTCAGTCTAGAAGTCCTAGAAGCCTGGACCATTTATGTTGTTGTTGCAAATCAACACTCCCTTTCTCTATTTCTAATCCTCTTGACAGTCAGATTTTCTAAATTCTTTGGTCCTGCAGATATTATACCTATTTAACTGAAGTGAGACAACATATATTGGACAAGTTTTACAAAGTAGATTTCCTTGATTTTTGTGTCATCTGGTTAAGATGCACAAACTACTGAATTGCTTTAATTTCTGTCACTATGCGGGAAGCAGCTTATATAAGGGGAGGGGAAGGGGGGATTGTGGCACTGGCAAAACCTCTGTGGATTGTCTCCCGTAGCTAACAAGACAGGATCATGAATCCTTTATGGGTTTTGACAGCTAAGAGTGAAGATGCTCAAGCAGTCCATTCTTTTTCAAGACATACAGCTGTTCTATAACTGCTTCCTGGCATGCCCTGGGATTGCAGAGCGGAGGAGAGATCTCAGTAGGACTCTGCCTGGTTTAAAGAGAAATTATTGCTGCACTGGATTGTTAGTTTCTATTTGTGGCTCTTTATTGGGCTTTGGCCATGCTGGGAAAGCAACTGGTGTAATTATATCGTTCTCTCCCTCTCTGTGTCAGCCTGCAGTGCCCTTTCTAACCTGAGGAAGTATGATATACAACTACTGCCTGCAAGCATTGTCAGAAGTAGTACAAGGGTGTTATTTATTATTTGGTGCAGACAATTGAATAGACAGATATATGAATAAAGCGATCCTGTTAACTAGAACTTACTTTTTTCTACTGTTGCTGTCCTAATGTAGGTATGTCTTACAATGTAATACTGGGCATGATCACAGATTTTCAAGGAATAATAACATTATTAAATCATAATAATTAAATACTTTATTTTAGGGCAAAACCAAGTAGGTAAAATAAACATTATAAGTACAACAATAAACAAAAACAATTAAATCTATAAAAAATGTGTCAAAAAAAATAGGGGTAAACGATAAATGCCATTAATAGCATAACTACTATTATGAAGATCAGATGCCACTTCTTTATAACCTTTTTCCCCCCTCTTTGTTTTTTCTACTTCTCTTTATTTCTTTTTCACTTACTTTTCCCTTTCCTTTATATTTCATGCTTTCAACTTAAAATTTGTATTTTTATTCTGTTGAAAACATATTTGATAAAAATATATTTTTACAAAAAATCTGGAGTAGTTTGTGGAAGGCTATTGCTGATCATTTTTCAAAATTCACATCCTTTCTCTGCATGCACATAATCTAGCATAGAAATATGCCCTAGAAACATCTGGATAAAGCTACTTCATGTAGCAAAGCGATCTATACCCAGAAGCATAGGGATGCATTGTCTACGTTTGTATTTATTGATAATTTACACTACAATGTTCATGGTCCCTATTATTGATCATGTTGATTTATGATTGTTTTTAGTGAAGGGTCTAAATGTAAAATATTACTAATAAGGTTTGCTTCTTCATCCCCAGACATTATATAATTGGCAATTAAAATGAGAACGTCCTGGATTTGTTTTCCTCACTGCCTCTGTTCAGTTAGTTGAGAGAAGCTGCAAGCTCAGTTTATGTTTTTCCTTGTTAAGATGTAGTTAATGAATACAGAGACTGCTTGGAAGAATGTGAATAGGCATTATATGGCTTCTCTAATTGGCCACATATCATTTTGCCAAAAGTACTCAAGGAGGAATACATAATTTAGTGCTTTCCAGATAATTCCCACAGTCTTTTGCCAAAAGCTATTGCTGGCCATGGCTATGTTCAATACACCTATTACAATAGAGTCAGTGGTGGGGTTCAAATAATTTAACAACTGGTTCTTTGCCCTAATGATTTCTTCCAACAACCAGTTCACCAAACTGCTCAGACCATTAACAACCAGTTCTCCCAAAGTGGTGCAAACTGGCTGAATCCCACCACTGAATAGAGTATTACAATTACTGTATTGTAGTAGAGCTGTATAATTTCTAGATTTAAGAGAGATGTCGCTATTTTTCAATATTCAGCTTGTTTGCTCAGGCGTTTCTAGGTGAAAGAACAACAATGGATTCTAGGACATGGTCATGTACTTAAAACTTTTATATACTAATATTCAGACAGAAAAGGTTCTTATGGTACTTGCAAGGATCAGCAAGAAGTCAAATATCATCCTGAAAAAGTAAAGGAACTCCATCTTCTCTGATCTATGGTTTTTTTTTATATAGCAAACCATCTGTCTTCATTTCTGTTCCATGTGTAAGCTTTGGAGTGTTGCACAGTATGTCTTATTACATGCAAGTCATTCCCTCCAACAGATTAGAATAGGAAACTACTGGGGAAGTTTATGCTAGGGTCCTCTTGGGACCCTAATGACTAATAATGGAGTTCCCCTAGTAATGATATTGAGAAGGCCTGTTAGAAGAGTCGTCTCTGGGCTCATTCCCTCAGTTTAAAAATTATTTGTATTTGTAATTCAGAGCTACTCACAATATTTGCTGCCACGTAGATAATACACTTTTGCAACAGGTGAAGTTGTAAGAAAGCCACTGCAAATGAGAATCAAGGTAAATGCTGTAGATTCCAGGGGAAAGTTTGGTATCTAGTTGTACAGTGCCACCTACTGCCTTATATATGCCATTGTACTTTAAAAAAACACCCTATAATATAAGCACTCCAGCTAATTTAAGGAAACTTATTGAATTGCCTGGTGGAAACAATGGGTGTCAGTGCACAAGGAAGGCATTAACATGCAAACCAATTTGCCAGCATACCAAAGATGATTAACCAACCATTGTTGTGTATGGTATGAAATTGCAATCTTTTAGGAAGTTTTTGCTTCCAATAGGCTAAAAGATGCTTATGGGTCCTTACCTGAAATTTATTTATGTATTTATTTTATTTATTTACTTCGTCAAGCATATATTAGAAAACAGATACAAGTATAAGCAAGATTATGAATACATGAGATGGAGTCGGATAAAAGGGAACAATAGGACAGGGACGGTAGGCACGCTGGTGCGCTTATACACGCCCCTTAAAGACCTCTTAGAAATGGGGCGAGGTCTACAGTAGTATATATGGTATGGTATGGTATTAATTATATTATATAAAATTCTTATATTAAAGTACTGTATATGCATCAGACAAAAACACTGTCAGATTTATGGAGGGAAGGCCATAAAATAAGAAAATATAAAGTGGATGGGTGAGTCCTGGTTCCAGTTTTTTTTTAAATTTGTAGTTGATTTTGCCACTATTTGATTCCATCTGTGTTTTCTCCAATGTCTTTCGGTTCAATTTTCGTTTCCCTTGCCCTCTATTTTCTGCAGGCCATCAGCTTTATCCTCTTGTCAGCCTTGATTGCCTCCTTGCTTCATCTGCTACCTTACCTCAGTTGTCCACTTCTTTTTCCTCAGACACTCCAAGAGATGGCCAAAATGGTGAGAATGTATATGGAAAGCTGGCTACGAAGACAGGCTATTGCAGAGTAGGATGGTGAGTGCTGTCCCAGTTTCTCTTCCTCACATTGAGTGACTTTCTAATAAACTGCATATCTTTGTGAAAATATAAATGTACCCAGTACATAATGGTAGCTTTTCTGTGGTGAGATCTTGCTGAAGTCTCACTACAGATTGTAAGTAACCTTAGCTATTCAGATTACTATATGGTTGTGCATTGGTGTCACTCTTTTAAAAAAAAGGAATATCTAATTAAAAATGTAAGCAAAGAAACCAGCAGGCTAAGGATTAGTTTAGAATGTTTTGAATATAGAATAACGGAGTTGGAAAGGACCTTGGAGGTCTTCTAGTCCAACCCCCTGCCAAGGCAGGAAACCCTACACCACTTCAGACAAAT
>JANHFT010001873.1:340019-359323 GCA_032467955.1 Pseudoxenodon macrops | reverse complement strand
CTGTCTCTCTCACCCCCTCTGTGTATCACTCTGTATGTGTCTCTCTATGTCTCTCTCCCCCCCACCACCCCTCTCTCTCTGCCATGGCTGGGCCAAGCCAGCAAGTTCTTCTTGGGGTGCTTCGCAAGTCTTATGTTTGTTCTTTTCGGAAATCCGGATTGGCTCTCTTTGACTGAGCTGGGAGTGTGCGCACATGCAGGGAGACCCTCCCTAAGCGAGCGGCCACTTGCCCATGTGCGCCTTTCCTGCGTTTTGGTGCTCAGCCACAGCCAGCCATGTGATTGCAAGGGGGGGGAGGAGGGTCGCCTGAAGGAAGCCTCCGCTGCGGCTGCCGATTGTTCCTCAGCCCGAATATCCCAAAAATAAATAAAAGGGGGTGAGAGGTGGTGCCAACCAGTGATGGGACAATGAACCTCAACAGAGGGGCCAAAGAGCTGCATGCGGCTCCGGAGCTGCATGTTGCCGACCCCCGATCTAACCCTAACTTGCTCTTTTAAGTCTTCCGATGCTGCACTTATCACCACTGCAGTGCTGCACCCACCACCTTTAAACTCATACATTTAACAGTACATAATCCCAATTAATGTACTATCATTGGACATTAATGTACATTAATTTTTTTAAAGAATTATTAATATGAATGTCTATGTGCAGTATATCATATCTAGCCTTTTTTTTTTAATGGCATCATTTGTAATACCATAAACCAGAACTTTTATTTGGAATTTTGATGGATGTTACAGATTACCCATATAGTTTTATTTTTGCCTTGTAGCTAATATGTATCAAAATTATACTGTCTTTACTATTAGATGGGAATCTGCATGTGGCACGACTAAGACTAGTCATACATATTTATATCTTTTCTACACCTTTTCTACTTTTCTAAAAAGTGTAATGTGAAACCCTTAAATAACCAAACTATTAACATTTAAAAATAGGGCTATCTGATGAACTATGGCACATGGAAAGTCTTGTCATGTAAGAGGAGTAAATGTTAAAGAGCAGCAATGAATGAAAGTAAAATAGGAATTACGTGCTGACAAAAAATAAAGCTATAATAGATATGAATAAAGATGGATTGAAGTTGATGAATGCATGTGGAGAAATGAAGTTGTAGATGTAATTATGAATGAAATATGAACGTAATATACAATATCAAAAGTATGACTTCATGCCATCTAGATACAGCAGTTATGCACCAACTACTTCACAGGGAGTGTGATCATATCAAGGACTATCAGAACTAATATGATGGATAGTAACTCAGTCTAGGAAGGATTTATTTAAAGCTTTTTTGCCCCATCCAGATTCTGACAGTTTCAATATCATTCCCAGTTGAAGTGAGGTGGCAATCTACAGCTGAAAATCAGTTTATTGATGACAACTCACTTCACACCAATAGATAATATTTCTTGCTAGCTTTATATCGATACTAGGCAGCATGGTGGAAAGTATTGAGCCGTGAGGTATTCTGCACTAGAATAAATAAACCCTTCATTGCTATTCTCCGATGACTGCAAATTGAAACTACCCACTTAGATAGGAGAAGAACCATTACAAAACAGTGTCTTTAACCTCCAGTTTCTCAGATAATCTGATAAGATATGGTTAGTGATATCAAGGGAACACTAAGAGATTCTGGTTCTATTAGACTGCTCAATGTCTTTCAATACCATCAATCATTTTATCTTACTGGATCACCTGTGAGATTTTGGAAGGGAAGATTGGAAGCAGGATGGTAGTTATTATAAACTATTGGATCTAAGGTAGGGTTAGGTCGTCTTCTTTGCCATTACTTTCTCCCTCAGTGATAATTGACAATTTCTCTGATTTAATAACTCACCCATTCACTCACTGAATATGCCAGAAAAAGCCTCAGATCACAGACTGCAAGAGCTCCATTCACTTTCTCACATGTAGTTAATAGAATCCCAGACAACATCATGCAATATAGCCTGTGTAATCACATTGGTATCCTGCCCAGAGTAAATGTAAGCGCATCATCATCCACCAAGAAATCGCAAAACTATCCAGCAATTCTTACGATAATATAACAATAAATATGGGAATGTTGATGGGTACAAAAGAAAGGTGGAGTGAATTGCACAAGTCAAGCAAAATGAAAAATAATTTATTCAGTTGATTTTAGATCCCCACTTTCGAATTTTATTCTCTCATTTATAACAAAATCTTCCCAGTATTATTTAATCCTGGGGTATCTATTGAATGATGCATCTAAAAGCTTCCCGTTCCCTCCCATTTTCTTATGCAGATACAAAAGAGAAAAATATCCATGGATTTGATCAGGCAGGAACATGAATTTCCGGCCAGTAGTTTCTAGGTTTATCAGTCCCCAAAATGGAGGTGATAGAAAAAAATATATTCTCTTTTCACATTTCACCTCTATTCAGGCAAGTGTACACAATAAATCATGTAAGAGAATATTGATTTTGAGGCAGGCAATGTCATGGAACAGGAAGAGTCCCTTTCCTACTTTCTCATTCTGTTTGTAGGAACGTGGGTTGACTTAGCTAAAATATCAACAGCTATCTTTTATTTGTGCAGTCTGCATTCCTGGTGCTCCCGAGTTATGGCATTTGCATGTCTCAACACCAGATACGTTACTGGAAACTTTACACAAAAACAGAAGTTTTTATTTCCTAAGTGATGTAAAGAGCATGCCACACAGACATTTAGTGGGTGTTTATTTTATGCTTCTTTGGATATGGTACTGAAACGTACTTGCCTAAGGCTCAGCCTAGAAAGTTACAACGTTTTCCCAGAAATAAAGAGCTGAGCAGTGGTGGTGGTGTTCAATCTTTTTTCCTACTGATTCTGTGGGCGTGGTTTGGTGGGTAGGTCATGTGACTGAGTGGGTGTGGCCAACTCAACATCACTCATGGCAAGGTGGGACGGCACCTTTGCTGTGAGTGACATTGACTCGGCCATGCCCACTTAGTCACATGACCCCCACAAAGACACACCCATATAATCTGGTAGGGGAAAAAATGAATTTACAGCTATTGCAGCCTTTCTACCTATTATTTTCTGCCCAGGGTCTGAGGTGGCTAAACTCAGAATCTGTCAAAGGCCTCCTCCTTCATGCCGCCTGCTCTCCCTTCACCATGCATCATCCCATTTCCCCTCCTTCAGAGGCCCTGTCCCTTATTCAATCCCCCTGCTTCCTCCCCCATGACCGCCTATTTCTTCATCTCACATTACCTTCCTCCCGTGGCTGACTGCCATAGAAGTCAAGTCAGGGCTGAGCTGTCACTGCTCGGCTCCCCACTGGCCCACATTTGTTCGCCTCCCATCACCAGAAGCCTCCCAGTTGCCGCCTCTTTGCCAGCCAGAACTGAGCTGGCAGTGGCAGCTAGCTGAAGGCTTCTTGTGCTGAAAACTACCAGCCTCTGCTTCTAGAACGCGCCAAAAAAGAGCTTCAGTCCCGTGACCGTCACTACCATTGCCACCCTGTTCTTCACATCCTGTTCAGGGCAGCGACAGCAGTAACAGTCACAGGGCTGAAGCTCTTTTTCAGCATGTTTGAGAAGCAGAAGTTGGTAGTTTTCAGCGTAAGAAGCCTCCAGCCGGCTGCTGCTGTTGGCTCGGTTCTGGCTGGCAAAGAGGCCATGGCTGGGAGGCTTCTCGAGAGAAGGGGGTGAAGGAATGCAGGATGGCGGGGAGCCCAGCAGTGATGGCTCAGCCCTGGCTTACCTTCCCTGGCAGCCAGCCGCGGGAGGAAGGTAAGCTCATGGGACAAAGAAAGAGGCGGTTGTGGGGGAGGAAAGTGGGGAGATTGAGTAAGGACCAGGACCTCTGAAGGAGGGGAAACAGGGCAGCGTGTCATGAAGGGAGAGAGGGTGGCATGTAGGAGAAAGCCCTGGGAAGGCTGGAGCTGGGAAATGGCGCATCCCCCCCGACTCGGTCGAGGTGGGCAGAGGTTCTGAGGCCTTAGGGATTGGCACATCCCTGGGCCCTGGGCCCCAACCCAAGGTGGCATGCTTAGCCTTGGTGAGCTGAGCATGCGAGGCACGGAAGTTACTGGCGAGGCGATTAGCTGGGCTGTGTGGTGAAGGCAACATATATAGGGTGGGGATGGGCAAGGCAAGCATTGAGCGTGTGAATGGTGTGAGCGAGCAGTGAGCGGCCAGGGTTGGGGCCAACCAGAGGTGGTATTTACCGGTTCGCCGAACCAGTTTAAATTGCCACTACCAGTTCGCCCGAACTGATCCGAACTGGCTAAATACCATCTCTGGAGCTGAGAATATTGTGTCAATCGAATGAAATGACAAATACTTTTCTGGGAAATAGCAGGAAATATACAAATACGTTTCCTTATACATATACATATACATATACATATATGACATGTTTACACAAGTACAATGTTATGCTACTTCTATATGGTGACCATTAATGGTGACCATTTGAGAGACATATTCACTGGCAGAGGTCAGATCCAGCTATCTTGAGAATGTTAACAATGATTATGGATTAGTGGGACTGTTCATCCTTGCATGTTCAAATTGTTACTTGGGTCTGCTTACCTGAGGAAATGCCTGTCTCCATATGTTTCCACTCATATTGTGAGGTCAGTTGGGCATATTCCAGTAGTATTTCCCTGGAGATCCATACTGCTTCCACTTTTTCCAAACTGTAAAAGATTTGGTGGTTTTCTAGACCCTGGGCTAGGATGGTGCATGTGCCCCTTTGTTTTTGTTTCTGTTTTAATTTATTTTCTCTTCCTGAACTGTATTTTCTCCCGATACATGTGTTTTTTTTAGTTACATTAATTTTTTTTAAATTACAAATTCCGAGAGTTTCTGTGGAGTTGAATGAATGAATGCATAATATTGAAAACATATTAATGAATGCTTCTCAGCTTCCTAGCGATCCTTTGCCTGAATTAAAAAAAAATTCAGGTAGCTACAGATTGATCTGCATGTGAGAAACTATCTTTCAAAGTTTTAAATAACTGGTCCATCCATTCCACACTTGGGAAGCTGCACCTGGGATTAAATTATTAAGTGTATGGTTCATTTGCATTTTATCAAGCAAGGAAAAAAGAAAACAACAACTAGTCTTCTTTATTTTAATATTTAATAGATTTCTAAAGAAACACACATATCTAATTGGGTTGCCATTAATGAGACAGATTCTGCCTGAATATTTTAATAATTTTGTAAACTGGGCATTGTTTATAGGCCTTATGCACTATCACGAATTATTCATGTTTAGATTTATTGTGATATTATTGGTCATTTTCAGAATGCAGAGGAAATTCACTTGCATGGATCAAGATCTTACTTGTTTGGTTGTTGATTTAACTCATTTATATGGCTACCGAACTACTAATGAACTATTGGCAGTGAACAAAGGGGAAAAAAAAGGTGTAGTACCATTATTAAGATAGGGGGAAAGGACAAAGCTGAAGTTTCATTAAAAAGTTTAAGACCTATAGATCACATACTACCAGTCTAGATCTCCATTAGCATCCTGGTCTTTTTCTGAGGAAAAGCAAGGTCTTCTTCCTGAAGCCAGTAGGATCAGGCCTATCCCTATCTCTGGGGGGAAGTCATTCCACAAGGCAGGAAGAATGACAGAGAAGACATGCTTCTGAGCCCCAGCAGCTGATACTGTTTCACCAAAGGGACCAAGGGTTTGTCTATTCTGTCAGATCTAGTGGAATGGAAACCATCTGGAACAGGGTAGAAGCCCATTTCTATTTTGAAGTACAGCTATCCTCTAGCTGCTAGTCAGGACTATTGGAGGGACATAAAGAGACAGCACTCTCATTGGCCAAGTTTGGTGTGTAGGTGCTGGGAATAGAACCCGGTGTGTGTGTGTGGTGCACATCTGCCTCCTCAGTTGCTAGAGGGACATGCTAAGCTACAATTGCTCACACAAACTTGGAGAGGGAAATAAGAGAGTAAAGGGGGGAAAAGATGGAATGGCTGGAAAGAAGATTTGGAGAGTGAAATTACATGAAGGTGCAAAGCGGTTATTGGTTCCTGGTCAGAGATAGAGAAGAAAACTCCTGGGGTGGTTTCTTTGGCTTCCCTCCAGAAAGACGATTTCCTCACCAAAGATCCAAGGTAGGAAGGAGGGTATCAGCAGGCTACAGGCAGCATTTTCATACAAGACTTTAGATGGGTAAAAGGGAATTAGCTGTCATTGGCTGAAGCCCTATTCTCTGGGAAAGAACTGGTCACAACACCTGGGGAGAAGTTCTTCCCCTAGTGGAGGAGAAGGTGGTTGACTGACCAGATCCAGGAGAAGGCATAAAGCCATGCTGAGCACACTGCAGCACATTCCTTTTTTTGCTACAATTGATAAGCCAAGAAGGAAGTAAAATGGTTAGCATGATAGCTACAGGGGAATAGTCTCTGGGAGAGAGTGTTAGGAGTAAATCTGCCATTGGGATTGTGGTGTATATATCTGTTGTAAATACCTTCATCATTTATAGTTATAAAACATAAAAACCTTCACTGTCTTGTGACAATTGCCATTCTTACAAACCTAAATACACCTCCATTTTTAAAAGAACCTAATCATACTGGGACAATATACTATGGTGCATCCACTACTGCATGTGCTGCTGTCATAGGAGCCATCTAAAGTTTCCAAATGCTCTTCAGAAACAGCCACATGGGCATTGCAATAGGCTAAACATCTAAGGCATGAGAAATCATGAGTGGTGCCTCCCACTTTAGGAATCTGGAGTAATTTCTTTTCCAGGAAGAAAGATTAAAGAAAACTTGGAACCAGTGCAGAATAACTAGAATATCCCAGTTTCCCTTATTTAGTCAATATATGCATATTTGCTTTGAAAATGAATGCTCTGTTCAAATGTTTTCTGCCTATGAGCATGATACAAATCTTCCTGAAGGATAGGATGGGGTTTGTTAGGGTGGTGTCAGCTGGAAATAATCAGAAATAGGAGTTGATTCCAAACTAATATATGTTTAATCCCACCCTCCATCTTATCCTGCTCATCTCCCACAGGCGGTGTCAATTTATTATATTATTACATTTTAGAGTAAAATACTATTAATACAGGCCACTGACCTTCAGGATATGCCAATAAAATCTGTGTACAGAAATTCTGTGTTATGGAAGTTTTTCTTCCTATTTAAAGAGCCACATTCACCTCTACACATTTAGGAAACTGAGAAAAGTGATATCAAATAAAATTCCCAGAAACAGCCCAAAATAGGGTTTGTTCAAATTACAATAGCATGTATTTTAAAAACTTTAGTTGTTGGGATACATAAAAGTGAAAACAAATGGAAATATATTTAATAAAAGAGTAATTTATGGTTATTTAGGAGCACATATTTGTATAATAAATTAGTTAGAAATATGTAGTGCTTTCCTCTCTGAACTGAGCCATTATTTTCACATTTTTAAAGATTGAAACAAACAAAATGATTCAGTTCATAGATTAATCAACAAAAGACTGAATTGTGATCACTAAGAAGTTAATTGGTTGCCATTAATGGGTGGAAATGGCTTGTAAAACTAGGTGGTGATTTAAAGTTCCTCATTTACAGCACATTCTTCAATATGAATGTGGCCTTCCATTGAACGCAATCAGTTTTGTGCCACTGACTGAACTTTTATCAATTACTGAGAAAATATTAATTGGCCATAAAAAGCCTTTGGCTTCATTTTATAAAAAGGTCTGCTATAAGGGACCCTTTTGGACCGACCAAATGGCAGTACTCTGCTATTCAAAGAGAAGATTGCGCCTGCTCTTGGTCTATGAAAGCATAATAATTTAAGTTGGTCACTTGTGCCTCAAGTGAGAACTCTGGATTGATATGTTCTAAAATCAGTTTGTTTTTTTGGCTAACTATGGTATTCTCAGGAGTTTTCTACAACACTAATGTTCAGATGCATCAATACTTTTCTTATCCTGCTTTTTCAAAGTCCAAATTTCACTTTTGTAGAGCACGCCCCCCAACCTTTTGGACACCAGGGACTGTTTTTCCATGGACTGGAGGGGGTGTGGTTTCGCGTGCTGCCTGCATCCCATGAATGGGGCTTTGCTTGCTTGCATGGCCCAGTTTCTAGCATGCTGTGGACCGATGCCGGTCCACGGACCGGGGTTGTTGAACCCTGTTGTAGAGTGTTACAGGGAAAACCATTGCCTGTACAATTCTAAACTTTGTAAAAATTAACATGTCATGTCATCTGAATATTTTATCCTTCAATTCTACTTTGCTAAGTGCTAGTATTTCTTGACCACTGCTTTCTCTGATCTGAAAAGAAAGAAGGTATCAACCACTGCAGTATTTTCATTGTCAGTTCTAGACATTGCTAGTTCTTGTTGTTGTTATTAATTTGGTTTTCTTTATATTTAAACATAATTCCATTTTTTCATCTCACATACATGACTATAGGCAGCATACAGTAACGATAAATAAAACACACATGATAGATACAAAACAAATGATAAAAACACATAACTGCTGAGCATTGTAAAACTACCCATTAACGTAGCCAGGATATGGGCTCCATCCCACATCCAGAACCCAGGTTGGGTACAAAACCAAATTTTAAGGCCTTATGGAAGACCCTTAAAAAGTTGTATTGTACAACATCTGTTGTTGTAATACTGCTTCTTCCCACTCCATCAGGCATCTTAATTGGCCCCTTCTTCCTTATGTGGTTGATGGTACCAGTTAATCTCATCATCGCAAGGAAGTGATTAGTCTGGTAGACAGAATTAATAGAAAAATTCCCCCAGCCAGATCACATATCACTTGGTCCAAGGTAAGTATCCCAACTATGCAAATACTTCAGTAAGGTATTTGATAAAGTGGTCTACAATCTACTGTTTGATAAAATAGAAAAATGTGGGTTAAACAGCATCACCACCAGATGGATTAGCAACTGGCTGACAAACCACATTCAACATGTAGTCTTTAACGGAATTTCATGTTCAGAGAGGGAAGTATGCAGTATGGTGTGTCAATGTTCTGTCTTAGCCCAATACTCTTCAATATATTCATAAATGATTTAGATGAAGGGACAAGAAAAAGAACTCATTAAATTTGCAGATGACATGAAGGAATAGTCAACACTCCAGAAAATAGGCTCAAGATCCAAAAGGATTGTGACAGACTTCCTAACATTCCAGAAGGTGCTGAAGACCTGGGGAACGCAGAGCAGGATGCAGCCCATTGAATGGCTCGTGTGATGTGTTGTCACTGGGGCGGTTGGTGGAAGATTATTATATTATTTTATTATGAAATTATTCTCTTTTATTAGTTTTATTGTTTTATATATGAGATTTTTATATTCCTGTAAGCTGCCTTGAGTTGCCACGTGCAAATAGGTGGCAATATAAATTTCCTAAAACAAATAAATAAATAAATTGGGCCCTATCTAACAAAATGAAATTGAGTGGTAAAAAAAGTAAGGTTTTATATTTAGTGAAGAAAAACCAAATGCACAGGTATAGATAGCTAATACCTGGCTCAATAGTAGTAACTGCAAGAGGAATCTAGAGGTCATAGTGGACAATCACTTAAATATGAGTCAGGTAGTGTGTTGCAGTTACCAAAAAAGCCAACACAGTTCTAGGCTGCATTAACAGAGGGATAGAATAAAGATCACATGAAGTGTTAATACCACTTTATAATGTCTTCATAAGACCACACTTGGAATATTGCATTTAGTTTTGGTTGACATGACATAAAAAAGATGTTGAGGCTCTAGAAAGAGTGCAGAGAAGAACAACATAGATGATTAGGAGGCTTGAGGCTAAACATATGAAGAATGGTTACAGGAATTGGGTATGTTTAGTCTAATGAAAAGAAGGACTGGGGAGGCATGATGGCAGTGTTTCAATATCTGAGAAGCTGCTCACAAAGAAGAAGTGGTCAACTTATTCTGCAAAACACATGAAGGCAGAACAAGAAGCAATGGATGGAGATTAATCAAGGAGAAAAGCCAACTTAGAAATAAAGAGAAATTTCCTGACAGAACAATCAGGTTCTGAAGCTTGCCTTCAGAAGTTGTGGGTGCTCAATCACGGGAGGTTTTTAAGAAGAGATTAGGCAGCTGTTTATCTGGAATGGTCTAGGGTCTCCTGCTTGAGCAGGGGGTTGAATTAGAAGACCTCCAAGATCCTTTGCAACTATGTTATTCTGTTAAACGAGGCAGTCGCTAAACGAGGTCTACCTGTAGTAGCACTTCGGTCTAAGTTTAATTTGATGTGTAAGGGAATGAAGGTCATTCGACCTGCCCAGCTAAAGCAATCAGGCACTTTATACTGGGCAGCAATGTTGTAGGAAGATGCTAGAGGCAGATTACCACTTCGAAGGCATCAATTCACATGGCACCTGAAAAGGCAATAGTAAACCACTCCTGTATTTTTACCAAGAAAACTACATGGATGGAAAATATAAAATGATTGATTAATGACAGTGTGCTGGGTGATGTGTCCATCAGGTCTATCGGCGCTTAACATGCTACTGAGGATGAGCTGAAGTGTTTATGGCTAGATTAAGGCCTGGGGGTGTCTACTTGCCATTGTTGCCATACAGGGAAAGAAAATCCACAGCTGCATAAAATCAAGGATATTTGATCTTGGATGGACCAGTGAAAACAATTGTAATTTATGGTAGATCAGAAGCCATTGTGGATTTTCTGCAAGTGAAATATAATAATAGATTGTTAAAGAGGGCTTTGAAGTTTAACTTTGCTGTTGGCTTTCATTATGTTTTTTTATATGGTAGATAGATGTCAGGTCAAATTGGTTGGGTAAACAAATTTCATAAATTGTGAACCTGTTTCACAAGGGGGAGGATCTAATCTTGAAATGTATTTATAAGTATTCAACTGGGGAGACTATTTATGTGTAGATTTGTGATTTTTCTTCTTCTTGTTATGCATTTTTATTTCTTTGTCTTCTTTAGTTTTGCCCTTTTTGGAGTTGGTATTTTAAGGTTGTGAATAAATTTTAAAAAAATGTAAGAATCATGAATGTGAAACACTGAAATTATAGTTGAAAATTGAAAAAAAGTCTCCATATGCCAACTTTTTCCTTCATTTCCAAAGCAACAGTGGCTGTGATTGAATTTTCAGCATTGAAGCGTTCAGGTATTTCAGTATATAATGCATAAACTCAAAACAAATTTCACAGGTGTTAGCTTGCAAAGCCCCCCAAATAAGAAAGTGATTCTTGTCATTTTAGTCAGCAGTCTTCTTGTGTTTAATTAACAAATGGAACATTTACTGCTCCTTTAATAGTTTCCCTATTTAGGAAACCACCTAAATTCTCTGCATATGTTGCCAGAGTTCTCTGCTGCAGTAAAATCTTTGAACAGATTTAGGGTCAGTCTTTTCTTTAAAGATGATGCCTGCTATAAATGCCTATTTGGCCTTTGTCTCATCTGTAGGAAGGCAAATCTCATTTCTTGAACCTTCAGAGTTCTAGCTGTCTCATTTTACTTTGGCTTCTCTACTTAACTTCTGCTTTTCTGCACCACTCATGGTTTAAGCTTTTTCTTGTCCCATTGGCTCAGCATGGTTAGCAGCTATAGCTGATTTTAATAGTACCATGATTTAAGCACATTTTATGCACATAATGAACAATCAATGGGTTTTTCAAATGCAAAAGATTCTCTTCCCCCACGTGTGTTGAATGATCTTTTCAGTGATTTCTCAGTGCCACAATCTCTGCTGGTTTTAATATTAATATGGCCCTTCTGTGCCTTTGCACAAGGCACAATGAATTGCTATTTACTTATTTATTTTAATGTTTTAAATAAATATACAAACACTTATATGTGATTTCTTCATATTGTAAAAAGGGAGTGAAAGCCATCACCAGGCAGAACAGAAATGGATTTTCCCCTAAATAAATTCCTCTAATAGAAAGATTCAACAAACGAATT
This sequence comes from Pseudoxenodon macrops, assembly GCA_032467955.1. Taxonomy (NCBI): domain Eukaryota; kingdom Metazoa; phylum Chordata; class Lepidosauria; order Squamata; family Pseudoxenodontidae; genus Pseudoxenodon; species Pseudoxenodon macrops. Next base: position 347,411 of record JANHFT010001873.1, on the reverse strand, counting down.
AAAGTCCAGATTTTGAAGTGTTAATTATTGGAGAAAAAAGCTTCAGCAACAACTCAGCCTTGCTGTAATGCTTCACGCTGGCCAAACACAAGCCCAGGGAATCAGCCAACTGCACCCGCTTCTTCCACTTGGTGCAGCAGCTGTGGAGGCCTCCCCATTGTCGCCCTCATGATCCGCACTCCTGTCGCTGTCACCGGGCAGTCGCCATCTCTGGAAGGACCGCACCGCTGCCAAAGAAATGTGAAGCATTACAACACGGCCCAGGAGCTGCAGGTGCCCCATGCCATGTTCTCCTACTTGCAGAACTTCCCCATGAGGCAGAGGAGAACCAGCAGCAACAGTGGGACTGCACTGTGGCAGCCGCCCGGGAAAGGGAAGAGGAGACACCGCTGGAGTGGCACCATCACTGTGGCCACTCCTTCTCGCTGCCAGACAGCCCTTCTTCGGCAGTAGCACTCTCCTCTGCTGACATTGCCTCCTCTTCCTCCTCCTCGGCATCTTCTCGCCATGCTGATGCTAATGCAGCTTCTTCAAAGTTGCCCCAAACTCAGGACTGCGGAGCCGTGGTTCTCCATAGGATGGCCAAAGCTCTCGTCTCTGGAGAAGCCAGCTTCACTTCCTCTCCCCCACTTCGAAGCTCCGTGGGAAGCAGCGCTACTCTGTTTCAAAGCAGGTAGCCTTATCTGTTGGCATCGGCCTTACCTCACATGCCTTCACTGGCATATTCAGCATGCCCAACGGAGACAGACAACGACTGTGAAGGACCCTCACCGCCCACTACTGGAGCACCACTGCCATGGTTCGCTTTCTTCCTTCTGGCGCTGCCCCTCTCAGTCCCAATGCAGCAGCTGCGTCTCCCCAAGGGCTGCCCACCCACCAACTGGCCATGCCTGGGCAGAAGTGGCGCATCTCCCATCATGGGCTAGACACAGACCTCAGAAAGCAAGCGGGCATAGGAGACCGCTGGGAAGGCCGCATGGAAAGCAGGGAAGTATGGCAGGGCTGCGGGGAAGAGAGTAGGCTGCTAGCTCCCTTCCCATGACCCAACATGCTTGCCTGCCTTCCACATGGCCTTCTGCTTGTCTGCCTTCACAAGCTGGCCACAGGGATGCCGGGAAGAAGGCAGGGAGGGAATTTTTTTTCTTTCCTCATCCTATTATCATCTCCAACGACAACTGGCTTCACCTCCATTTGGATTAGTGCTTCAGGCAGGCAAGTTGCAGAGCAGAGACTGGGCGGGGCAGGGCCAGAGAGTGGTGACTGGGGGACAGGTTCGGGGGCGTGGCCAGCCAACCATCGCTACCAGTTCAGTGAACCAGGCCACATGTCCATTAACAGTTCTGCTGAACCAGTCCGAACCAGTAGAATTTCAACCCTGAGCAACACCCAACTTTTCAGAAATAAGGACATGCCTCCTATCCCTATGCTATACATCTTTCAGGAGAACTGTTTTTATCTCATTATGATTAGATAGAAATATAGTCTTATTGCACCATTTTACATCTATCTAGATTTCTTTTCTCTTGATATACTTTCAAAAAATTAGAATATCCAGAAATTGTTGTTCAACTTGCCACATCTATGCATTTAGGTTCTTTCTTCCTTCTCAAAATGGATGCAAGTTTTTTTTTAACAGATAAAGAGATAATTTTCAGCCAGTTAATTACTAAACCAAATATTTTAGGTTGGTAATTAAAATGAGATGTCCTACTAATCAGCCTATCCTAATAATGACCAGAAAAAACAATGTCCCATATGAAGATTAAGGTTGGCAGAAGTATGAATTTTTAATATTTCAATAGAGACTTAAACCTTTTTTTAGAATAAGTGACCAAGAAAGTGATGATTTTCACACACTTCAACTATTTTAGCATTCTGTACGAAGATTTGCATAGAATTTGCTATTATAAAAAAAACCAGGGCACTAATTACAGGAAGAGTTGGACCAGCTAACAACTGGGTATCTCTGAATCAACGTTCTCTTTGTCCATTTGCTAGCAAATTGCATGTTTGGATCAGGTCAGTCTATCCTATTGGACTGTTGTAAGATCTAAAACAATCCATATAAAGTCATTAATTCTTAGGAAGCACTGTACAATTACCAAGTATTACTTTGGATTCATAAACTTGTTTCTTTTAGGGAGGTCAAGACAGTCTTTGATGTGTTAACGTGGCAGGAATTTATCTAATAAGGTGGGATATATTAATATAAGTATGGTTGTCTGGAATTTGCATCTATAAGATGTAATGGCAATGAAGATTAACAGTTAAATGTAGTACCTGAGAGGGAGAAAAAAAGATTATATCCAGGCAACAAGCAGTTTATATCTATAGCATGTATATTTCTTTTCTTTGTCCTTTAAAAAAAAAAAACCTTTTTGAATTTGCTAAATAACTTCAGGACTATTTATTTCACCCACGTAGCTCTCATTGGGACATCTGCTATGTTGCATTAGGTATGCCACCTGCTGAGGCTGGCACATGGAAGGCCCTTAAGAGTTAGATCTGATGCTTTTGCCTCATGCTCTGACATGCTGTTTCACCAACAGAAATAATCTAGAAAAAGAAATTACAGTATTATTTTTCTTTCCTCACCCTCCAACGACAACTGGCTTCACCTCCATTTGGGTTAGTCTGATATAGGAGTGATAGATACGATTGTTAATTGTTAATTCTGGTATACTAGAATTAACACCAGTAGCTGGATTGTGCACAATAACCTGGCCAGAGAATGGTGAACTTGCTACCAGGGAAAGGGGCTGAAAGAAGCTTGCAGAAAACACAAGTTTGATCAGCAGCAAAGTAACCCATCCCTGCCCCCTGCTTTGCTAATCAAATTGAAACAAAACATGAGCAGCCACAGTTTTTGCAGCAATGGGACACATTTTCTCTAGATCTGTTTCCTTCCTTCCTTCCTTCCTTCCTTCCTTCCTGCCTGCCTGCCTGCCTGCCTGCCTGCCTGCCTGCCTGCCATCCTGTCTTCCTTCCTTCCTTCCTCCCTTCCTCCCCACAATCTACAAAATACAACAATAAAAAAGAAATTTACAAACAAAGGAAATACAATTCTGAAAAGAACTGGAAGAAAAGCCAATCATAATACAAAGGGCCAAAATTACTCTATAAGGAGTCTGTCATCCACTCTAACCCAGGTCCTAGGATAGAGTCAGGCTTAAGGTCTCATTTAAGAAGGACCAGGATTTGTGTTGTATGAATCTTAAACCTGTACTTAATACCACTGAGCTATTGTTCTTTCCCAGATAACTGATTATAGTGAAAACATGAAAAGAACATTGTAGTGGGAAATATATCCCCATGATGCAGTTCTATGGTGTTCTGGTAACTTCTAATGGAGGTTTGTGTTCAAAATAATTTCATCCACATAGCAGGAATGAGAAGAAATAAAATATTGTCCGAGTTGCCACAGCACCCTAAGCCACATTTATAGATGGCTTGGTTTGGGCTTAGCATTCCTGTGTCAGGCGCAAAGGAGCATGGCCAAAGTTGTAGCACAGAAGATTTATTCAAACCTATACACAAGAATCTAGTCAACTGATAGTCAGCAGTAAATTGCCGCTAAAGTTCAAAGGAATTCAAAGGGGTGGGGGAGTGAGGTAGACTTGGATCTTTTGTGACAATGTAAGTATTCTAAGTTGATGATACATTTAACTCTGACTCCCACTTCTGCCTGGTCTTCTTCTACAATTTGAGATAAAATGTGTAAAATTTCTGGAAATTTTGAAATAACAAAATTATTTTCAGCAAAAATGGAAATTTAGGATACAGATGGAAATTCATGCAATATTGAGTTTTCTTAACATTCTAAAAGCGTATAAAGTCCAAAGTGCCTTGTGTAAATGGAAAAACATGCTTAGTACTACAAATTAAAATATAGCTTATTAAAAGCATAATTATGTTTTATTCATTTTATTTTCTTTCAAATGCTTTTGCCTTTTGTTGCAAAAGGAGCTACATGCAGGTGGATGCTAAAGAATGTGACATTTCTTCATTTTTGCTTTTCTAGAAGAGGCAGCCAGGTTACAAATTAATAGTGAAACTATTAGCACTATACCACAACAACAAAAAGCTACAGATATTTTGAATTATATGTTGTAGTGGCTAGGTTGCTGGGCTAGAAACCAGGAGAACGTGAATTCTAGTCCCACCTTAGGCAAAAAGCCAAGAAAACTGCTAGGACTAGTTCAAGCAAATGCCAGGAATTAATAATGTCTTAAAGGAACAAACACATACAGATACATGTACAAGCTCTCTCTCTCTCTCTCTCTCTCTCTCTCTCTCTCTCTCTAATTCTTAATCATTTTTCTAAAGGCCTCAAATGGCTTCTGTCCTTTCCTCCCCATGATTTCAGTCCAGGAATCCTTGAACTCTTTGGGTAATTGATTTGCCATGCATTGTTTCAAAGCAAAATGACCACATCATCACTCTTATCTTTGACATGAAGATGCATATTTTGATGCATTGCGGTTTCTGCAGATCCTCATAGAAACAGGAAAAGTGTACCATGTGCCTGCAAGGACAGAAAGTCAGAACATGCCAAAGTCAAATATAAACAAAGAAGTGTTAAATGATGGTTATGAAATAATGCATAATGGGAATCATGCTCATATTAGCTTGGTCTACTGGTTAAAGCCTGGTCTAGAAACCAAGAGAATGGGAATTCTAGGCCCATCTTTGGCATGAAAGCTGGCTGGGGGACTTTGGACCAATCACATTCTTTCAGCCCAACCCATCTCAGAGGGTTCTTATTGTGGAACAAAATAGAAAATGAAGTAATATTAGGCATGTTCGCCATTTTGAGTTATTTGTAGAAAATAATAAAGGTGGGATAATAAATGAATGAATGAATGAATGAATGAATGAATGAATAAATAAATAAATAAATAGCTAGGATCTCCAAAATGACACCCCCCACCTTACTCTTGCCAAGCAACACCATTGTCCTCCGCCATTTTGAAAAACCTTCGCCTTGGCTCCCTGCGCCCCCGCATTCGCTTCGAATCGGAGGCAGCCCCCTCGCCTAGCCCACTGCCCCAAAGGGGGAAGAAGAACAACAAAAAAGAAATTTGATTTTGTATCCATCAAAATCGTCCACCCACTCGCGCACATTTTCCTTTCCACTCCCCCACACACCCAGGCCCTACTCAAAGGCGCATGGAATGTTCCAGAAGCAACTCCCCAAATGCGGGATTTGGGGGTGTCTTTGAAGGGAAGGGCGAACGCAGAAAAATCTTGAGGGAAAAAAAATAAACCAGCGAGGAGGGAGGCGATTCGAAAGAGGTTGTTTGAGGTTTTCAAACATCACGACGAAACAAATTTAATTTCGAATTCACGCAGCGCACTAAAATATCCCAATCCCAGTGAATTCCAACTGACAGGGATTCCCACAGCTCAATGGAGCGTTTTTTCTCACAACAGTGACAATCCGAGAACCCCCAAAACTCGATTTTAGCTTAACGGGATTTGGGGTTTCCCACGACAAAAATATGTTCAAAAATATGCCACCTTTTGCACATTTTCCTTGTACCAAGACACCCCCCCAAAAAAAAGCCCCCTAAAAGTGTACAAAAGGGGAAAAGGCGGGAATTCACATGGGAAGGGAATTCCCGCAGAGGAATTTTGGAGAAAGATTATAGCCTGAGAGGAATTTCAACGCCTTTTCCCTGACACAATTATTAAAATCTTTTTTTTAAATATTCAAATTAGGATGGCCTGAAACTCCAGGTCTCCAGAATTAAAGGCCCAGTTGGGTTAGTTTTGTGGCCCACTAAAATATATAAAAAATAAAAATAAATTCAAATAAAGGTGGCTTGAAACACCACCTCTCCAGAATTAAAGGCCTGGTTGGATTAGATTTGTGACCCATTAAAATATAAAATGAATTAATTGATTAAAATTAAGGGGTGGCCTGAAACGCCAGGTCTACAGAATTAAAGGCCTGGTTGTGTTAGTTTTGTGGCCCAATAAAATATTAAAAAAATAAATTAATTAAAATTAGGTGGTGGCCTGAAATGCCAGGTGTCCAGAATTAAAGGCCCAGTTGGGTTAATTTTGTGGCCCAATAAAATATTTAAAAAAATAATTAATTCAAATTAGGTGTGGACTGAAACGCCAGATCTCCAGAATTAAAGGCCTGGTTGGGTTAATTTTGTGACCCATTAAAATATTAAAAATAATTAGTTCAAATTAGGGGGTGGCCTGCAACGCCAGATTTCCAGAATTAAAGGCCCAGTTGGGTTAGTTTTGTGACCCATTAAAATATAAAATAAATTAATATGATTAAAATTAGGGGGTGGCCTGAAATGCCAGCTCTCCAGAATTAAAGGCCCAGTTGGATTAGTTTTGTGACCCATTAAGATATAAAAAAATAAAAATAAATTCAAATAAGGCTGGCCCGAAACGCCAGATCGCCACAATTAAAGGCCCGACCCAGTCAGTTTTTGGGAAACCTCCTCGTCGCAACGTCTCAGGTTCAAATCCAGCACCTGGGAAAGCCACAATGACGACATACACACACTTGTGATGCCACAGAAAATTTATCACACACCTGGTTTCCCCCCCCCCCCACATCTCTCTTAAAAGACAGCAACGATGACAATTTTATTCCCCCCCCCTTCTAGGGAAATGCAAGCCGTCAATTTGAAATGCCCGCTATCATTTTTAGGGGGGGCTTAGGAGATGAAAGACACCTTCACACACACACACAAAAATCCAACCTGCTCCCCCCTCCTCTTTCTCAAACCCCACAGGGCATCCTCGCCCCATATTTCTCCCACACACACACCCCTCTCCTCTTCTTCTTCTTCCTCCTCCTCCTCCTCCCTCCTTTCTTCTCTCTCTCTCGCCTCCAAAAGCCCACCCTGGATATGGAAAACACTGCAGAGAGAGACCACCCCCACCCCAAAAAATAAAAATAAAAACTCTTGCAAGAAAATCCGGCTTTTTTTTTTCTTCCTTCCTTCCCTTCTTGGGAGGAATTGGGGAGCAGGAGGGATGCAGCAGCCAGGGTTTTTTGGTGGTGATGGTGCAGGGGGGGGAGAGAGAAAGACAACCCCCCCCCCAAAAAAAAGGCCAAGGGGGTCTTTCCAGGAGAGGGGAGGGGTCTGCCAGCGTGCGCCCCGTTTGCAAGAGGCATCCCCAATCATGCGTAATCTCCCAAAAAAAAAAGCATCTTTTCTCCCGTCCGGGTTAAAAGAGGAGAGACATCACCTCCGCTTCTGTGTGTTTTTTTTCCCGGTGGGGAAGGGGATGGTGGTGTCCCAGAGGCGGTGGGTCACTGGGAAGGATTGGGGAAGCCCATAGGTAGAGAATAGATTGGGATGGGGCCAGTCAGAGGCGGTATTTACTGGTTCTCCGAACTGCTCAAAATTTCTGCTA
>JANHFT010001873.1:300707-320641 GCA_032467955.1 Pseudoxenodon macrops | reverse complement strand
CCGGTTCTGCGAACTACTCCCTAGGTTTACTACCTACTCTGTAGAACTGGTCCGAACTGGTAGGAACCCACCTCTGAATTGGACCCTAAACAAATGTACAACTGAACCTATATGAACATGCTTTATAAGTTGACACTATACATGCAACTCTGTACAATGCTGTTACAACTCTGGGGCTGGAGCAGTTGGTAATGAACCACCTTAGGCTCAACAATTGCTTAGATGTGCATCTTCTGCAATAGGTTAAACTCGATTTATGGCTTACAAGTTAAAGAACCTTTTTCCCATAGTGATCACAGCAAGATTTATTTTTGTCTCAACTTGTGTCCCTGCAAACAGGGTCATAATAATGACTCCAAATTATAACTTTTAAAAAGTTGAAACTATGATCTCATAGCTGCCGACCTTGCATCCCTTGATTGGCACCTTCCGTTCACAGGTTGTAATACTGCAGAAGACCATTATAACACTTTTTTGCTCATAGTCAATAGAATCATTAACCTATTCCCATGATGGCGAACCTGTGGCATGCATGCCAGAGGTGGCACACAGAGCCCTCTCTGCTGACATGCGTGCCATTGCCCCAGGTCAGATCTCCGTGGTGTTTCTTTCGTGAGCTTCTGTTTCCCTGCAAACAACGAAACAGAAGTTCACAAAAGAAAAATATCTTATCTCTTGCTGCGCTGCTGGTGTTGGGATGTCCTATATATTCATTTTCTAACCACACATAAATTTCCCCCCAAGTCTTGTAGTACATTGAATCCTCTTTATCCTTTAATCTTAATGTTAATCTATTCATTTCAGCGCAGTCTAAAATTTTCTTTATTATCTGTTCATCCCCCGGTATAATTTCTGCTTTCCAGTTTTGTGCAAATACAATCCTCGCTGCAGTTACAATATGTATTATTAAATATATATCTTCTTTTTTATATTTCTCTCGTATTATACCCAATAAAAAGATTTCTAGTTTCAATTCTAATCTTTCTTTCAACATTTCTTCCAACCATGTTTGTATTTTTATCCAAAATTTCTTTGCTTCTGTGCATGTCCACCACATGTGATAATAAGAAACATTTTATAGATTTATCTTTAAACATTTTTGCTAACTTCTCTGGTGACATGTGCCATCTATAAAACATTTTATACAGATTTTCCTTATATGCAATAGCCATGGTTAACTTATAGTTCCTTTCCCATAATTGTTGCCACTTATCCAACACTCTATTGTATAACAAAAATTTCTTGCCCATGTTATCATTGTTTCTTTTACTACTTTTTCTTCTAATTCCACTTGTAACAAATAATTATACAATTTCTTTATCATTTTTTCATCTTTTCCAGTCAATATTTCATCCAGTTCCATGCCTCCCAAGTTAAAACCATACTGTTTTTTATCTTTTTCATACCTTGATTGTATTTGCAAATGTGTATACCAGTCTGTTCTAATTCCCTGTTTTTCTATCTCTTGCTTTGGTTTCAGTTCTCCCTTTTCTGTTAAGATATCTTTATATCTAATAATATTTCTTAAATTTATTATATTTGGATGTATAAGTGCTTCCATAGTTGAAAGCCACATTGGAATCTCCATATAATGTTTCTCTTTTACCTTTTCCCAGACTGTTAATAAGCTATTTCTTATATAATGTTTCTGAAAATATTGGTGTATTCTGTTTTTCCCATACCACAAACAAGCATGCCAACCCAGCTGTAAATCATGTGCCTCCAATATCAATAACCTCTCATTTCTTAATAGTGCTGTTTTGTTTTCTAACATAAATAGAGAGTGATATAGGATGGAAATATGAGACAATAGATGTTTGTTCCCTGGGGAACAAGCATGTTTATCTGGGCATTTTGGGTCAAAAAGCCAGATTTAGTAGCACACAAGGAACCATGCTTTGCTGTTAATAGATGGAACAATCACTACATTATTTCTGCTTCTGCTGTCAAGCATCATTGTCAGCTGGAAAAAAAACCTGATCCTTTGTAGACAGAGTAAAAATCTGATAAAAATTGCAGAGACTTTCAACCTCTTGTCTTCTCACTTTTCTATCAGCCAAGCAGCTGTCAGTGGCCAGGCCTCTTGTTTTGACTTTATTTACATGGTTGCTTGGAAAGTTACAATTGGGTTAGGATATAAGATGGGAAGTGCAAACCATCAATATCTACTTAATTTAGCTTCTATTAATCATATTTGAGCACCATGACAGACCTAGAACAAATGTGCTGGCCTTCTAAAGATTAAGCAGAGTACAATGGATGCTTTAGTGAATTATGCATCAGCAGTTCAGAGTTTTGCCAGGAGGACAATGTGGTTTAGACTGGGAGGGGGACGAATCCTGCAATTTTGTTATGGACGAAACTGTAAACTTCTTTTAGAGAAATGTTAGAAGTATACCCAACTGAATAATTATATGGTAGTAATTGGTTTTATTGATTCCACAATCCTTTATCATTGTGTGCAGTATTCATATTTGTGAAATCAACAAGACTAGGGGTGACATGATAGCAATGTTCCGATATCTTAGGGATTATCACAAACAAGAGGGAGTCGAGCTATTCTGCAAAGCACCTGAGGGCAGGACAAGAAGCAATGGATGGAAATTAATCAAGGAGGGAATCAATTTAGAACTAAGAAGACATTTTCTGATAGTTAGAACAATTAACCAGTGGAAAAACTTGTCCCCAGTGAATTCTCAAACACTGGAATTTTTAAAGAAGAGATTGGACAACCATTTATCTAAAATGGTATGGGGCTTCCTAGCTGAGCAGGGGGTTGGACTAGAAGACCTCCAAGGTCCCTTCCAACTTCTATTCTATCCTATCCTATCCTATTTTCTCCCAATTCTTTGGGGGGTAGGAACAAGTACTTCACAGCATAGAATTACCTAAAGTCATCAAAGACACACACACATCCATTCACAGCTAGGCATCAGTAATTCTGGGTCTATAATAACATCCCTGTTACATTAAAAAAGTGATCCACTCAAGAAAAGTTCTTTATGGCTTTGCATTTCAAGTCGAGTGTGCATTTTCATGGCTGCAATTAGAAGAAAATAATCAATTGGAATTTATGCATTGAGGCCCAAAGAAGATGTAGGATTCCTTAAACCAGGAATTACAAATGGACTTTTCAATCACAGAAACATGCAGTTTAAGACTAGTACTAATGAATGTGATTTGTTAGTTAGGCTTAGAAATTTTGAATATAGTTATTGTTTACATGCTTTATGCTTAGCATATGGGTGAGGTGAGGTGAGCATATGTTATGTGTGAGTCAGACAAACCATCATGGTTTGTACAACATGCTATGGCTTAGCATAATATGGAATTTAGCCTATGGGTGAAAGTATAATAAAACAATTAAGAATAAATCTTTTCTTATTAGATCATGCATAGAGATTATCCTGGGGCAGAATTCTGTCATTGGGAAGAGAAGTCCACCTTGCTATATAAAAATATAAGGTAGCATAATTTTGTTCCATCATTTGATTAAGCAGTATAATTTCCCCCCAAAGTGATTGAACTGAACATCTCAAATTGTTCTTCCTTTACACTAAAGTAAATACATCACTTATAGTTCTTGTATTTCCTTTGAAAGTCATGCTTTACATAACATTAACATAGGATTGGCAACCCACAGCTTCTGAACTCTTTTCTGCAGATCTTGGAATCACTCAATATTTTCTTAATACCAGATTTGGTAGCAAAATGCCTAAAAGCAGTAATGTTTGATTTCCTGTTGATTTTGTGTGATAGTAACAAAAGCTTCCCTTATCATTAGTGCAGTGAGGGAAAACCTATGGCACATGTGTGAAAGGTGATACACCATGCCGTTTTGAGTGACATGCTAGTGTTGTCAGCTGACAGCAACTATTGTCAAAAATACGCCCCACTCATGCCTGATTTTTGGAGGTTGTGGAGGCCACATGAGAAAAGTTGTACTCATACACCTCCAGAGGTTCCTGTGTGGCCCCCGAAAATCATGTAAGAACAGGACATGGCTTTGTATGATTTTTCCGAGACTGTGGATGATGTGGAAGAACATTCTCTGACAGCAGTTTAAGAATGAATGCCTTGTCCAACTAAAGAGTTGCCTCAGGTAGAGTGTACGGAGACTTGTCAACAGAAACAGAATGTCCGCTGACCGTAAGTGGTGTGTGTCTGATACTGGAGATCACATGCATCATTGGACTGCATTTTTTAATGGTGACTGAATAGGGAAAGAATCATTTCACATTTGTTCAGGGGCAAGAGGGCAGGTCTGGACACGCCAGCAGCATCAAGAAAGGCATTTTTCAAAAATTTGACACACTAAGCCTGAAGGGTTTCACTGCTCTAATGACCCCTTAAACCAGGGCTGACAAACTCAGAAAAAAACACTGAATTCAGTACAGCCTACTTTTGATACTGTAACCATAACCATATTGCGTTAAAGCCGGCATCTTTTGGTAGGCATCAAATATGAAATTGCTTGGTTTTCAGGTTTTAAGCCCTGTATAAACACCACTCCATATTTTTATGAAATGCTGTTGATAATACATTCTGTCACCAATTAGCTATTAAATGCTTTTAAATACCCTGTAAAATGACAGTGTTATTATCAGATACCATCAAATATAACTGACTGAATATAATGGAAAGAAAAATATTCAAAAGTAAAGATATGGTAAATATTTGATAGCAACTTTGACAAGAGAAATTTTTTGAAGAGAGCCAATTAGTTTCTTCGGATTTATGTTTTAAATGGAAGGCTGGCAGAATATCACATTGTGTAATGACGAAGGATTTCTTGGATGAACTTAGATTTTAATTTGAAAGAGTTGCACTCAATACTAATTATAGTCACTTGTTATTATCTTCACCACTTTAGGTCAAAATTTCACCAATTAAATTTTAATGTATTAAATCCTAATCGTCAAAAACAAAATAAATAAATTAAAATAGCAATCAAATATAATATGTTGGTGGTCTCCTATAGTATGCAGATTTAGAAGGTGCTTTTGAATTGTATTAATCAGCACAGCCTTTATATATTTACCTGCAGATATGTCCCATTGAATTTGGTAGGGTTTCCTTCCATATACATTTGCCTTATAGGCATGCGGTGTTCATTTGCCATGAAAGAGCAGTCCAGTGACAGTTCAGCCATTTTGGAATTGAGGAATCTACCTTGCAAATAGAGAAAGGGAAAGGTGAAGAGGATAGAAAATACATACATACGGAGCAAAGTTGCTTTTCCAGAGGAATTTGAAAACTAAATTTATTTTAGGGAGATAATGTCCCTTAGAAATTTGGAAGAGGCAGAGGGAAATTAGCCAGAGAAAAGAAAGGTATTTTAAATTCCCTCTTCACCTTTTACAGTTTTATCCTCTCCCCCTTTTTTGTGTACAGTATTTATTTATAATTCTCACCAGGGAGAATGGCTCTTTTGCAATCTAACTGCTTTGAAGTAGTGAGTGTAACAAGTAGCCATCTATGGCAATATGTGACACTGTGTTTGTTTTGGGAAAAAAAACCTCCCCATGGCTAATCATTCTGACTTACTGAGAACAAATACAGATAGTCCTTACTTATAACAGAACATTTAGTGACCATTCGAAGTTACAACGGCACTGAAAAAAGGGACTTCTGACCATTTTTCTTGCTTACATTCTTTACATTCTTTGCGTGGTCATGTGATCCAAATTCAGATGCTTTGACAACTGACTGATATTTATGAGTGCATATTTGCAGCGTCCCAGGGTCACGTGATCACCTTTTGTGACCTTCTGACAAGCAAAGTCAATGATGGAAGCCAGATTCACTTAACAACTATGTTACTAACTTTACAACTGCAGTGAGTCACTTAACAACTGCTGTAAGAAAGTCATAACATGGGACAAAATTCACTTAACAAATGCCTCGCTTAGCAACAGAAATTTTCGGCTCAATTGTGGTTGTAGGTCAAAGACTACCTATACTTCAGATTTTTTAAAACTGACAAATACCTTAACTTCTTATGATCCAAAGTACCATGGAAGTGTTTCAAAGAATCACCCATCAAACTAGATTTAAAAAGTTGCCCCAATGAATTCTGAAAAATGTCAAAAAACGTTCATGAATGGAAGACTAAACATTATGAAGACACATCTAAATAAAGACGTGTGCAATCCTAGCCATACTAATTCAATAATACGTAAGTCTCATAACTTACATAAAAATGTAGGATTGTTAGAAAGGTTTTATATCTCTTAAACTGCATGTGGATATATTATCCCACATGGAATAAAAATTTATAGCTTTACACAATAGGAAGGCATTGCAAATCAAATGTTTGTAGATCCCAGATTCTAATATACTGTAATACATTATGTCATATGCACCTTTGCACCAAATAACCTTTGCAGAGTTATTTGTGAAACTTGATTTTACCTAGCAAGACTTTCTTTAAAGGATCAAAGGAATTACTCTTTGGTGAAATTTGGAGAATTTCAGAAGAAATCCGTGTAACTTGTTAAAGGACTGTAATTCTTGTTGAGGGGAAATGATTATCAGCATGGTTCATGTCTGCAATGTTTCTACAGCCTAAGGGTAAACATATTAACTCAGACTTAAAATGACTGTTCAGACCATGTTCTTGAGCAGCTTAAATTAATTTAAATGTGCTGAAAGACTTCCAGGGCTGTTGTACTCCAAGTCTGTGATGTATAATATGCATGAATTAATGCTTGATTTTGTGTTGATCTTTAGCTGTTGGCAAATAATCAGTGAAAGTAATTATTTGCCTTTTTATATCACTGTAAAAAAAAAACACACACACCCGCAATCTAATTGGCTCCTGTACAGGATAATTAGAATTTGCAGTTGGGGAGAGATTACTTCATTCCATTCTCTTGAGTCCCTAGGATAATGTTGAAAAAGGTTATAAGCCGAAGAGCTCATGACTGAACCAAAGACATATACAATCCTGGAGACGGAGTATGGATTTGATTACAATCCAAAGCTAGCATCCTACTAGCACTACATTGGTTCTACTGTGCAATTCCTGACATCTTTAGATTTGGCCCTACTATGGACTACATTGAATGGATTTTATCCATGGATATTAAGTCACAGTATACATATCAATCACAATATGATACGAATACGGTAGCATCCCTTTACTGACCCTGGCACAAATCTTTATGATGTGATGTGAGATCTATGCTAGTTAAAAAAACAGCAACAATAATGAGGGACCAGTTCACTCTAGCTATGAAGAATGCTTTGTTTTGTTTTGTTTTAACAGTGCTATGTTGTTTTAACTTTCATTCACTTGATTTTATGCTTTCTTTGGGGATGGGTCTTTCTTTTTGACAGTTGAGGCAAACGAGGGAAGGAGAGGCACCCTGTCAGATGGTGAATTGAAACTGAGGCAGCAGTTGTCATGGCAATGCCAAGTTGCATCCAATTGCTATGGTAACTGAAGTTTGAAAAAGACAATAAGGCAAGAAAATAAATCACATGATATAACTTTTATTTTAATGAAGAATATAAAATAAGAGCAGTTTTTCAATGAAAGAATAACCAGTAAAAGTGGTTCTGTGCTGCTATTAAATCTGTAAACAGAGAGGGGGAGAGAGAATATTGTGTAATTCCATGTAGGGAGGCAAACTGGTAAATGAATATGGATAAAATCTTGCAAATAATATATCAGTGCTGGCATTTGTTTAGATTTGTTTTCCCACTCTAGTTTGAAGGGTCAGAACAGTTTACAACAGCTTAAATCTGCTTGCATTAATTGGCACTTGAGGTAACAAGGTGATTAAAGTAGATACATCTGTACCTATCAAAAAATCCCAGTACCTTACACCAGCTTTAAAAACACTCATTTAATTAGGCTATTTTTTGTATCAGTCTCAAATCATAAAATGAAACTGTTGCTGAGACTGTGTAAGGTACAGAATGTCCTGAGAAACTGCTAGAATGGATTTATTTAAAACAACAAAGTACTTTCAAAGGATACTGTTAAAATCATATGTACAATTTAATTATATCAATCCCTATCTAATATATGACTGGAAGGGAGGCAATTTTGCTCATATGGCATTTACAACTTCTTTTCCCCATGTCTTTCTGTAAATGCAAGTGTGTAGGATGGCATTCTCCAATAAGAAAAAATACAGAAGAAATTAAGAGTTTTCAATAGCAATAGCATTTAGTGCTTTCCAGTCATCTCTAAGTGATGTACAGAGTCAGCCTATTGCCCCCAATAAAGTGGGTTCTCATTTTACCCACCTTGGAAGGATGGAAGGATGAGACAACCTTGAGCCTGGTGAGATTCGAACTGGCAAACTGCAGGCAGTAAGCAGAAGTAGCCTGTAGTACTGTATTCTAAACACTGTGCCACCATGGCTCTTTCAAGTAACCAGACCAATTGTGGGGATTATGTGGACATGATTACCCATGTGGTCTAAGAATAAGGTAAAGGTTCCCCTCACACATATGTGCTAGTAATTCCCAACTCTAGGGGGCGGTGCTCATTTCCGTTTCAAAGCCGAAAAGCCAGCACTATCTGAAGACATCTCCGTGGTCATGTGGCCGGCATGACTAAATGCCAAAGGTGCACGGAATGCTGTTACCTTCCAACCAAAGATGGTTCCTATTTTTCTACTTGCATTTTTGCATGCTTTCGAACTGCTAGGTTGGCAGAAACTGGGACAAGTAATGGAGGCTCACTCTGTTACGTGGTGCTAGGAATTTGCCGACCTTTCTGATTGACAAGCTCAGCATCTTAGCCACTGAGCCACCACGTCCCATAAATAAGAATATTTAAATAAGAATATTTTGGTCATTATCATTAAAAGAAGTAAAAACATTATTTTTCCTTAACAAATGGTGGATAGAATACTGCTCCTTCACTTTGGAATGTGAATTAATGGTCAATTTCATCTCAGCAAGTCCTTCCCCTTCCTTCCCAACAGTGCCTTGCCTTGCACTCCCAGGAGCTGATGGGATTTGAAATCTAAAATACCTGGAGGATACTAGTTTGCCTATCCTTGATATAAGCCAAAGTATCAGCAAAGCGTTAGCACTAGCACTTAGATTTATTTACCACTTTATAGTGCTTTACAATCCCCTCTAAACAGTTTACAAAGTCAGCATATTGCCCCCAACAAAAGAGTAGTATACTTCTGAATAGCAGGAGCTGATGAATACTATCACAGGAGAAAGCACCCTACTTCATTCCCTGACTCATGTCCTTCCCATTCAGTTTTCCATCATAAGGAACTGAGGGCTGGACTAGGTCTGGTAGAGAAAAACTATGTTCTTATGTGCTATGAACTATCTGAAGTCTTTTCATGTCAATTTGTCCCAAACGATTTAGTGTTCTATAATAAGAAGGTAAATAAAAAGACCAGATTACTGAGACTCTAGGCCTCATCCCTAGTTCTCCATCATAATAAGTAATAAGTAACTTCTCCAAGTAATAAGCATACAATAAACTAGAATCTTGATTTACTTCCTCCACATGGACAACTGCTGCCTAGTAATTGCAATAAGTAAGCAGAATGTGTTGCAGGTTGGTCACCCAAATGGATTTGGATAGTCTAATACAAGTTTTCTAAGTAATCTCCTTTTGTGTTCATGCTTAGTTGAACATGTGGTGGCATGCCTTTGTTTTGTTTGTGTTGTCCTTTTTGGGTACGTTCTCACAAATTGAGCAGAATTTATTCATAACAGCTTCGGCTGTCTGAGGTGATTTGTCCAAAACTCAAGATAATTTAAATTTACAACACATATAGGCTGCTGACATGTTCTTACTTGCTTCAATGTGTGGGAATGATAGAGAGGGGTCAGTCTGGGTAATTCAGGATGTCACGTGTTCTAAAAATGCCTATCCAGCATTATACTGCTGGGTTACTAGTCATGTTCAGGGTTCACTTCATTAAAATCTGATTGACACTCCAGAAGGAATCCAGGATGACTAAAATCGGTAATTCACTTGTGGACTTCCAGGTTCATAACAGGGAATTGTGCAGATTTAGCACCTGGACTTGGATTTTGGGTGGAGGGGTTGCTTTTACACATACCATTTTCCAAACCTGGTAGAGAGATGAGATACAGTATATATTGGTAGTCCTCAACATATGATCATCACTGAGCCAAAATTTCTGTTGTCAAGCGAGGCATTTGTTAAGTGAATTTTGTTTCATTTTATGACCTTTCTTGCCACAGGTGTTAAGTGAATCACTGAAGTTGTTAAGTTAGTAACAAGCTTGTTAAATTAGTCTGGCTTCCCTATTGACTCTGCTTGTCATAAGGTCACAAAAGGTGGATCATATCATCCCAGGGCACTGCAACTATCATAAATACATGCCAGTTGTCAAGCATGCAAATTTTGATCAAATTATCATGGAGATGATGCAATAGTTGTAAATATGAAAAATGGTCATAAGTCACTTTTTTCAGTGCCGTAACTATACATTTTCAATGTGCAGCTGAAATGGGGGAACAAAACAAACAAACAAAAAACAAAAGAACCCTAGCATTCTGTCCCCTTCCTCCATCCCGGTATCTTCATTTTCTCCCTCTTATCACCCCGCTCCTTGCCTGCTGTGAAATATAAGGCTCCAGATGTGCTGCAGTCTGGCAACCCAAAAATGACATGGAGGACATGGCCAGCTAGCATTTTATTAGTATTGGATAATTACCTGGTACATATTTTTGTACTTTATGAATATTGTTACCTGATCTGTTCCTGAATGACAGGTCGGACATGAGTACCCAATAAAAATGGAAGCAATTATAATCCACTAAAATGGATCAAAACCAGGTGACTGCATGGAAAATAAATGTTGAAAAAATAAATAGACAGACCTGTTCTCATCATCTGTTCTGAAATTATACACAAAATAAGTGTCTTCTATATTATCCAAGGTTTGCAAGTTTCTTTAAGAAGTATGGATTATTCAGAACTTTCTAGAAGTTATTTGTATGAATGGCTAAAGGTTTGCTAATGATTTTGTCTCCTCCCTTCCAGCCTTTGTTGTCCAAGGCTCCATGCTACATTGTCTACGGTAGCACCGATCTTGTGTAGAGGTAGTCCAGAAATTGATTCTAGAATTGAGTGATGCGATTATAAAGAACAATGTCATGTGACCTTTCCACTTCATGATGGTAATCCCAGTACTCCCAGTTGCACATCATTATGCAAGTATAACACATGGCCACCATTTGTGACCGCCTGCCACCTTCCCCATTGTGTTTACTTGTCAGAAGCACTAGAAGATTTAATCCTAGGTTGGCATGTTAGGATAATATTTCCTTGATCACATGTCTTTAGATGATCAATTGAGGAGGCTTGCAGATAAGTTCCTCAATTTTACTTTTACTCTCCACTGATGTTGTAGATAGTTTTACCCATTCCTCTCTGGGCCTCTTTTTTTAGTTGCACTTCTCTCCTACATTATTATATAAGGATAGGGATGATGATAAAGCCAAGGAGGAAATGAATGGGAAAATATTTTGTACTTTTAATGGTAATTTCAGTGAGGTTTGCTTCACATAAATGGCCAGGAAATCTCCTAAGTAAGTTCTCTCTGACCAGCAACAGTTAAAGGAACACGAGCATGGCCAGCAGAAAAAAAATTAATTATAATTAAAATAATAATAATTTAGGAAATCACTAGTCTCCATATAATCTTTAAAATGTTAATTTACTTATAGATTTGTTAATATACTTTGTATTATATCAAATCATAACAGTTTCACATTAAGTAAGGTAAACAGAAATTTCCATAGGTGCACCTTCTTTTAATATCGAATAGCAGACTAATCCATCTGAGAATTATGTGGGGGAAAAGGTTGAGAGAACTTCCTCATGAACTTAAGAGCACATGGGAAGTTCTGCAAGTTTTTTCTTCGAGGAAATGTCAGATAATCGGATCATTAATATCTCATCTAGCTTGGCTCTGAAGTTATTCTTCATTGTAATAATGAACTGTATCTTGTTAAATTGCAAATTCTTCTCCACCGATAATTAAAAAATGCATCAGTTTCATATTTAACTGAATAGGTAGGAAGCAGAATTGACCAACTACCCTAATTTTAAACTATATTATCTTGGCTTGACAGATGTATGAAATAGAATTGAAGAGTGAATTAATAGTCTTCTGTCATTTTGTCATCTATTTACTTATAGATTAATAGTCTTCTAGTTTATTTATTTATTTTATTTATGTTTTATATTTAGCAACTGCCCATCTCCCTCAAAGAAGGGAGGATTAAGGTTTTCCTCCTTTTTTCTAAAGATGTTTTGACATTTTGCAAATCTTCAAAAAAGTTTTGACGATACAATTGATATGTTGTTTTAAATAACAGCCTAGATAATTTTAATAAAACATTCAGTTGGGCAGAGAAACGTATTGAGTTAAGCTTGCCATTTCTCATTATACTTCAAACTAGAAATTAACACTGGTGAAGCATTTATTTCCCCTTTCAGCTTTAAAAATTTGGGGGAAGGAAGGAAGGAAAAAAAGGGAGGGAGGGAGGAAAATAAAGAAAGGAATATTAAAATAGGAGACTGGGTCTAGTTCCAAGAGTTGTGAGTTGGAGAGAGAAAAGATAGGCATACTCTGAATAGAAAGCAGCAATTACCGTATTTATGTACCATCCCAGGAAAGACAGCTATTTAGCTGTTTAGGAGCAATTTTTCAATACACTTGATGTTTTTCCTTAATATCCCATTCTGGTAACCATGTGCCCCACTTTATAACTGTCCTCTTTTAAAAAGGTGCATACTCTATGCCAAGTTTCAACATAAAGAATCTTTGGAGGGAAGGGCAGGATGCTTGAGGTAGCTCATCATTTAATTAGCATAGAGTACTGATCTGTAGCTGTAGCTTTTGCCACTCTGCCGAAATATACTGCAGTTTTATTCACAGAAAGCATTTATATACTTGCTTGTATATATAGAAGCAAATGTATAATTTATGTAACTAGCACATAGAGTACAAGTTTTAGGAACCTGTATATTTTTTCTCTTTGTGCGAAGGAGAAATCATAGTGTTGCCATGACCTGCAGTGTATACAAATTTATGGCAATACTAAGTGTTTTGATTACTAAGAAAATGGGAACTAAAAGAAGATAAATGGGAGAGCTTTTTTTTGCTTTAATGTTTTTGGCTTCTCCATGCTCAGGTCTCATTCTGCCAGGCAATCGGCCAAACTTAATAGAAGAGAGGAACTTCCAATGTAACCTGTGTTTTTGGTTTAAATAGGAATCTCAAAATTGCAATGTATACCTATAAATATGCTTTGCACTCTATGCTGGTTTTTCCTGGGATTAAAATCTGAAGATATGAGACTAACTTTGTAAAATCCTTGTCATTTCTACATGTACAGATGTTAAGGAATGGAACAGAATCCCCAATGTATTCAATAAAGAAAAAAGGGACATTTAAGGAAGATATTTAGAACAGATAAATATTAATTCTCTAAAACCTAATTCTTTTTCAACGAAAATGTTCTCCAAAATAGCTTTAATGTTTTTAAAGAGTTATGTTGAAACTCTGTTTGCTTATATTTTACACAAGCCCCTCGGTCTCTAGCATCATTTGTGCAAGTGGTAAGTGCACTTGATAGATCTGGGACTCAATAACTCATTATTATCATTGCTGATTATGTCAAATCAAGGTTTATATTAGGAATTATGGTCAATTTATCAGTTTTTGGCATCTTCCTTGTACAGTTCATTTCACCACCACCTTCCTCTGGCATTTTTATATGGATGAATAGGATTTTCAGCTTAGCTTCCTTCTGGTCTCTCATGAAATATGTCAGAAGACACTTCACATATGGAAAAACTCTGGCTTCAGGGATCCAGCTCTCACTCCTAGTTCTACATTTCAAGGCATTTATTTGACTCTTATTTTCTCCATCCTGCCCTGTCCCTGGCCTCTTATTCAGGGAAACAATGTCACTGGCTTTTTGAATTCCACTTGACAGCAAAAGAGAGCAGTCTCTATCCTGAATGGCTAGCCCCCTTCCCCCTTCCCAACCAATGGCTCCCTCTTTCTCAGTTGCTGGAAATGCTGTTGTTAGATTTAAGTGGAGAGGAAGATTTTTCTATCATTCAGTCATATCCAATTCTTGGACTGGAGAAGTCTCTGCACTTTTCTTGACAAGATTTTTCAGAAGTGGTTCTCTATTGCTTCCTTCCTAGGGCTGAGAGAGAGCTACTTGGCCCAAAGTCACCAGTTGGCTTTATACTTAAGCAGGCTGCGACCAGTGCAACAGTTGGAAAGCAAGGATGAGCTGTTTTTTTCAGCATTCTGCAACATACACATTCCGATTATTTTCACCCAACCCTGATTGTTTTGGAATAGCCTAACAAGAGTTTTTGATCACTGCAGAGATGGGATGTGCCAGAGACAGGAATTGTAAGCCTTTCAGACCAGCATGTGGATCTCTCTAAGATAAGCTGTCTGTCAGGGTTCAGCCTAACACTGTCAGTGATCAGCAAATACCAGTTGATGCAGGCCAGCCGGAAAAGCAGTTGCTCCTTTCCCTTCATATCTTTTTGCATCTCTCCTTACAGATCTCTGAGGTCCTGTGAATTGAATAAGAAAGCTTTTTGCTAAGAGGGTAGAATTTAGCTTCCTGAGAGGTCTAAGAATCCAATTTAGAGTCAGAAACCACTTCAGGTACAGGAAAAAGCAGGAAGTTTACAATGTATGGTAAATACTAATAGAAAGACTCCAGTCTGATCACATGCCGTATAAATAGCAAAGTCCTAGTTTTTGGCAACTGGTGCTTAAACAACAATGGAATATTATTTTTGTCTGCTCTACTTCGGGACTAGCTCTCATTTGCCATCACTCCAACTCATGCAAGTAGACTTGGGTGACCCCTGACTCAGTGTAGATGTGGGCATAATTTCTAGTCAGGTCCTAGGTATTCCACTGAGTATTGACTAAATTTCCTTTAGTCAGGATGAAAGATTCCTGCAGCTTTGCTTCTAAAAGTGTGCATTTGTTATAGCTACTACAGTTGCAAGAGGAAAGCTAGAAACCAAAGCAGAGACAAAATTGGACTTTGATGTGTGAGGAAGGAGGGAGATGAACCGTGAGGCAGAGAAAAGGATGGGTTGGCGGTCAAAACCTGCCAGTTCTACATGGATAATTTAATAGTTTGAGAGATTGGTTATCCTTGCCTTAATAACCTTGACAACTCAAATTGCCACTTTTAAGTCAATCTCTACCTACACAGCTGATCGGAAAGTGGAAGTCTGTGGCAACACAATATTAATAATTACAACAATTTTATTTCTCAGCTTTCTAAAGCTTCAGAGAGACAGCTTCCCCTTCACACCCACCCTTGACCAACAATGGAGCTGCCAATAATGGATGGTGACATATTAGTCTTTTCAATTGCTCATTCTGAGCATTTGGTTTAATGAAAAAAGAACCTCTCGCTTAGTATCAGCATGGGATGAACTCAACTGCAGTTTTGCTGTTCTTTGGATGGCAATCAGCCAGGGCTTACTTGATGACTGTTTTATGTTGCTGAATTGGCTAAAGAAACTGACAAGACTGAGATCCTGGAGCCACCACAAAAGGAAATTATACACTTTCCATGGACAATTAATTTATTGAAATTCAATCCACAGCTTTACTGCAACTCATTTATATATTTGTTATGTATGCTATTTCATCCTTCCTTTGAGAATTTCTAGGCTACATTCTTACAGTAGCATTATTTTGTCTTCTCTTCATTACTGTGCTGTGAATTTTATAGATGTGTAGAACTCTGGTTCTTCTCACTTTTATTTGAAACATCACACACCATAAAATGCTAGGGTGATTTGTTGAAGACAATAAAATGTGTACAAAAATATGTACCATTCTACTTCGATCTTTACTTCATCACTTCTATACCTTCAAAATATATTCATCAGAGTGTTCCACTTTACTGCTTACCCCAAAAATACTTATTGTCCTGGGGTAAGTGATATTAATGAGTATTAAGGGGTGTAGAAGGGGCAACAAAAAAGTGTGATTGAACAAGGAGACAGTTGATTTAGAATGTTGTTCCATTTCTGCTATTCGTTTTGTATTCCTTAACATAATTCTGCACGCCTTTTGAATACATGATTCTGGCAACCATCATTGCAAACTGCATCGTTCTGGCCTTGGAGCAGCATCTCCCTGAAGATGATAAGACACCTATGTCTCGCAGATTAGTAAGTTGACTTTGATTTTTGTTTGATTTTCCTTTATTCTAGCTAGTACTGCAGTTTTTCCACTGCATAATTTCAGTCTCAAGGATGATAAATCAGTAACTATTCAGTTTTGTCTTGACCTTCAGAGCTTGGGTGGGGGTATCAAGATTTAGAATAGTCCTCCAGTCTTTTATCAAAGGCTGGGGGTGTTTGTTGTAATTGCAGAGTTTCAACCCTAGTTGGCACAGAACACTCTTGGCTCTTATTTCTTCTGAAAATTAGTCTAGGCCAAGTTACCATTTTCCTGGTTGTACAGGACAACAAACTACAAAATGGCTGGGACCAGGATTTATTCCCAAGTTTTGTTGTTTGAAACTGTTTCCTGTACACTCTTCATGGAGCCAGCCATTTTGAATTTGAACAAATTAGTAAGCTTGTAAATGACTAGGAAGTAAATGTTGTATGTGATGGGGAGATAAGATCATGATAGATGCCCACTTGTCAGCAGATTAGTGGATTATGTCAACACTATTAAAATGTAACATGATCTAAGTAATTGGAACTGGTTTTTATTGTTGCTTTAATCATCTAGCAGTTGTGTGTGTGTTAGAGAGAGAGGGAGGGAGGGAGGAGGAGGGAGAAGGGGAGGGAAGGAGAGAGAGAGAGAGGGAGGGAGAGGGAGAGAGCAAGAACTAGCAGACAACAAGGTTTTTATTAGTCACAAAAAGCCTAAACTTAATATTTAAAATCTTTTAATCCCATATGAAGTGTGGCACTAAAAAGGAATTCATTGGATGATGACATATCCATCCCACTTAAGGAAAATTCTTCTGAAACCAATAGGACTGGTTAGATCTTGTCTGGATTATTAATCAGAACTAATGATTTGTGGTTTTTAATTTACTGAATATATTCTGAAAAAGTTCAAGATCATCTCAGCAAATAATTTAAGCCTTATTAAGTCCAGTTGAATTCAACTGGATTGAATAAACATGGGTAATCTAAACTCAAATTAGGAATTAGAAATTGCAATTAGGAAGCTCCACAAATTTCTCCTTGACATTTGCTAATTACAATTTCTGATCTGTTTGTTTCCTCTGTTATTGTAGGAAAAGACAGAACCTTATTTTATTGGGATTTTTTGCTTTGAAGCTGGCATTAAAATAGTTGCATTGGGATTCGTTTTCCACAAGGGTTCATACCTGCGAAATGGATGGAATGTCATGGATTTCATTGTGGTCCTAAGTGGGTAAGTTTGTCTTATTCATAGTCATTGCATTATTTAAAGTTGCTGAGAATCTTTTTAGAGTGTTAATGTGTGCAAGTACAATTTCTGTTTTTAAAGTAAAAAGCAGGTTCAAGTGAGAGAATTTGCAACAGGAAGGGTTAACTTTTTTAAAATTAATAGATAAAGATGCCTTTTCAAAAACAGACAAATCACATATCTCTTGAATTCAATGCTTAATATGAGGAATATGAATAATTTTCATCCAATGAAGGCCCAACCATAACCTGTCAAAAGTCATCAAATTGCAAAGTACATAATTTAACATCACATTGCAATGTGTTTGTATAAAATCAGTAGTTATATTTATAGTTAATGTTATATTATCAAAATATGATTGTGAAGATTATGTATGACTTCAGGACATAAAAATTATCTAAAAGAATTGTCAAATTTATTACTTCTCTCTATAGCAGGGGTGTCAAACTGATGGCCCGTGGACTGGAGTGTCATACACAGGCCACACTCACCCTGGCTCAGGAAAGGCAAAAAAACATTGCAATACATCATGATACATCACATGACATGATTGGGTTTGACACCTGTGATCACTTTCCATATGTTATTTATCTTTAATTGTAAAGTATAATGTGACAATCATCTCATGACTACTTTTTCAGATGTTTTATCAGCATATCACAAAGATCACACACACAGGCAGTGGAAAATAATATAATCTGGCCTCATATTATTTGAAAGAAAGAATCAAATATAGTTGAACTCAAGGAAAATGTTCCTATTCTCAAATGGCAATTTTAATTTTCTGGTTCCTAAAGCATGAAATAAAATTCTGTAGGTCCTACACATCTTGACTTGTGAGATCTTTTAATCTGTGAATTACCAATTCTTTGACATTTATTCCATGTGTGGCAAAGTACTAATCTTTTGTGCTGTTATCTGAAGAGGCTTTATTGTAAGGCATAAAATTGGTAAGACAGGAATCAGCTCTTTGCAGGCCAGAAAACAACTGTTATGTCAACCCTGAGGAAATACCTCCAAATCTCAAGATAATGAAACAACAAGTAAATGTCCAGTGATCTGAAAAAGTGGGAGGAAAGAGCATAGGATTAAAAACATTGGACTTTAGATTTTTATATAGACTTGATTTGTGCATACTGCAATAAACAGATTTTCTCTGTAAATATGGTTTCATTCTTGTCAGCTTTAAAGGAACTAATGTAGCTGTGTGATGACTGTGAACTTCCATTGTAAGCAAATTCTTGAAAGTGAGGGTTACTTGTCTGGAGAGTTGAGATTTATTGCTGTATTTGGTATGAAGCTTGACACTAATGTCTTCATTTCTTAAATTTGTCCATCTGCCCTTCTCTTCCCAAATCTTTATATTGGCAGATCTGAAAATGAGAGGGAAGAAAAAGTAACATGCTAATTAGAACTCTATAAGGCACTGGTGGTGAACCTATGGCATGCATGCCAGAGGTGGCACGCAGAGTCCTCTCGGTGGGCACACGCGCCATGACCCCAGCTCTATTTTGGGTCTCTGCCATGCATGTGCGGGTGCCTCCCACTGGCCAGTTGGTCTTTGGGTCTCTGCCATGCATGCGCATACGTCTGCACCTTGCAGTTTGGGTGGTGTGCAGGCGCATGCGTGGGGTTTGCACACATGTGTGGGTGCAGTTGGGCACACGCACACTCTTTGAGCACTCGGTGCCTAAAAGGTTTGCCATCACTGCTATAAGGGAATTTGTTGATTTATAGACCTTCAAATAACCCTCCTCTGTAGCAGGAGTCTCCAACCCTGGTCCGCAGCCTGGACCTTATCCGTGGTTCTTTGGGAACCAGATTGCGCAAGTGGTAGACGAGCACACAAAGCTCCATTTGCATAAGTGGCAGGCATGCGCAGGAAACCACCCCTTCTTCCCCCGCTGCAGTCACTGCCACTACTACCAGTCCACAGTGTTGGAAAGGTTGGGAACTATATAGGATCAAAATTGGAAAAAAGGAAGCTCTGGTTCCAGTTTTCAAAGGTTCCCTATATTTTTTTGTGTAATCAGCAGCCATTCATCCTCATCACAGATTAATTTTCTTGCCTGATAAGAAGGCAAAGCCTGCCCTGTTTAAGTTGCTCTGGAAATAAGGCAGGCAGCTTTCTTTCCAAAACAATTGAATTAATGTATCAAGAGATAGCTAAAGCAATATTCAACATAGTACCCAATACTAACCTTAGTAGATAGTGTGCATTAGCACGCAGAACATGAACGTTTTTCTGGAATAACTCATTTAAAACACATTTAATAAACCACTTTAAGTTATTTGCACATCCTTTTGTATTGATATCTTTTTAATGTTCAACTGAGTAATGAAAGGCACAACCACTCAATAGACATTCTAATTATCTGGTGGATGTATCGTTAGGTCCCCCAAAAACCAGTATAGTTAATGTTTCACAGTGTTTTGAAAGACACGGCATCAACAATCCTTATAGGGCACATTTAAGAAAGGTTT
>JANHFT010001873.1:263033-273070 GCA_032467955.1 Pseudoxenodon macrops | reverse complement strand
AGGAAAATAAAATTCTGCCTGTCTCTACCTCCCAGCAATTTGCCTCGTTGCAGCTTTAGTTTCACTTTCAGTTTACTACCTGCTTGCAGCTTTAGTTTCACTTTCAGTTTAGCACACGGCTGTCTGCCAGCTCAATCAGCTGTTGGTCGGGTGCTGAGAATCAGTTGCTTAGCTTAAGAGGCTCCGTTCTGCTGGCTGCAAAGAGGTAAATTTCTGGGAGGCAGAGGCCAAAGGGTGGGGGTGGCTGGGTGGGGGTACATTAGGTGCGCACCCAAGTTTTCACCCTTTTTTTGAGGGTAAAAGGGTGCATCTTATACTCAGAAAAATACGGTATATCCTGCAGTGCTTGTTCACTGACAGAATGACATCTATTAAAAGAACAGGACTCTTATGAATAAGTTCATCATGCAATTTCTAGTTTGGGACATCTTTCAGGGCAGTTTTAGGATGCTCTGATAGACAGAATGAAGGAGAGCAGAAGTTTGTTTATTGAGCAATTCTATGTATCTCCATAGAATTCTTATGCATTTATTTTTTAATTGTTTTTTAATTTCAAAAATTAAGTTATAAATATACACATATTAAGATTCAATTATGTAAATGCATTGTTTGGTTTATCTTTATTATCAAAATAATACAATTTGAGAAAAAATAATAGTGAAAGAAGATCATTATCACCTGCTGCACAGTTTTTATTTCACTGTTCATTTTGTTGCTACAAAAAATTGGGAAATGATTATAAATTTGAAACTGGGCACTAAAATTGCAATTGCTTAGAAATGAGGGGAAATGACTGCCATAAACAAGGTAATTGTTTATACAGTTTTGGAGGCAGTAATTATGTTGAATCTGACATAATAAAACAATTTAAGAAAGGTTTGCTTCAAAATAATTTGTCCTGCCTTCCTTTGGTATAATAAAGCACTTCATTGATGCAAAATTATGGTTAATGGAAAATATGGTCAATGAAGTTACCAAGATCTTAAAGTTATTAAGATCATAACAAAACAGATGAATGGGTAAATATATTTATAATTTAATAATACCATTCTACTCTTCTACTCTACACAGCAGCTCAGGATCTTTTTGGTGTGCCATGTTCTGGTGCTGCAAGGAGCCCCTGAGCTGCAGTGCAAAGCAGAAGGTGACCCTTCAGGCCGCAACGGTCCCAGCTGGCTTGCTAGCCCAGCTGAGGTGTAAAGCTTCTGCCCACCAGGAAGCATCAAAGGTGAGGGAAGCCCCAACACTTTTTCCAAATAATGCACAGCCTTGCTGTAAATGCATGTGCCTTTCTCATGACGCTTTGTATGTTGCATCCAATTCAGGCATGTGGCCTCTGAAAGACCCACAGTGTGACCAATAACTGCATTACAAACAACCAGGCCAGGTATACCCTGTTTCCCCGAAAATAAGAGAGGATCTTATTTTCTTTTGACCACCAGAATATGGCCTTCGCCTTATTATCGGAGAGGGGGTTATTATTTTGGAGGTGCAGTAGGTGGTGAGCTTGGGACTGAATGTCCCATCGCAGCCGTCTCATCTCCCTGATCTTCGCGGTGGCCAAGAGGCTGGCGCTCAGCAGCCATTCGTGGAGCAGGACTGTGCAAGGCTTGTTGTGCCATTTCCTCACACAAACTGCAGGACTGCCACGAGCTTCATCATACCGGCACAGGTGTCATCCTGCCGCTTGCAGCTGTGCCAGTATGTCGAACCTCATTGTAGTCTGCCGTTTGTGCGAGGAAATGGCACAAGCATTGCACAGTTCTGCTCCATGAGGCAGCGGCTGCAAGATGTGCATCCTACCTGACACTTGTAGCACCATCGCGTTCCACGCCGTTGTGTCCAGAGAAGCACGTTGCAAAATAAAACTTCTCGCGAGTTCGAGAAGTTTGATTAAACTCACGAGTTTTCTTTTGCAAAGTGCTTCCCTGGACACAACAGCGAGGAATGCGATAGTGTTACAAGTGTCAGGTAGGATATGCGTCTCGCAGTGGGGTGCAATTTGGAGGTGGCAGGTGGGGTATGGCGGGCCGAGAGACGTGCATCTTACCAGCGTCTGGCTTCTCTCTGCCGCATCTCTCTTTTGGCCAGGCATTGCAAGAAAACGGCTTACACTGTAAAGAAAAGCTTTTCACGGGTGCGAAAAGTTTTTCTTTATGGTGCCAGCCATTTCCTTGCAAAGGAAACTGCTTGCGCTGTAAAGAAAAGCTCCTCTTGAGCGCAAAATGTTTGCACGGAACAGTTTGCATCATAAAGAAAAACTTTTCGCACTCGCGAGAAGCTTTTCTTTACTGTGCAAGCTGTTTCCTTGCGATGCCTGGCCGAAAGAGAGAAGCGGAGACAAGCCAGATGCGGGTACATTTGGGCACAATTTGGGGGTGACAGGTGGAAGACGGGATGGGGTGGGCTGGGCTATGAGACACACATCTTACCAGCATTTGGCTTCTTTCCGCTGCTTCTCTAGTTTGGCCAGGAAACTCTTTGCAATGTAAAGAAAATCTTGTGAATACGAGATGGCTTGGATGTGGCTCCCCTTGTCATCTGTTCTTCCCCCTTGCCAGGCATGGCAGGGCTCCTTCCCCTTGCTTAGCCACCCACCCACTTTAACAATGCAATTTGGAGGTGGCAGATGGGACAGGGTGGACCGCAAGATGTTAACCCCAGCTAGAAGCTGCTGGAAACAGAGAAGAGGCTGATTGGGCCAGCTGCCTGCTGACGTGTCTTCTGGCAGCCAGGGCAGAGAGGCAGCAAAGGGCAAAGGGAGCCGCAGTGGAGTTGAAAGCATAGAATGGGATGCGCACTTCCAGAGCGGCTGCTGCCGGAAGACTCTGCCCTGGCTGCCAGAAGACTCGGCAGCAGGCGGCTGGTCTGACTGGCCTCTTGCTGCTCAGTCAGTGAATGGTGCTCTGCCCAGCTGGAGTGGGGTGGTCTGCTGGGTGGGCACTACATGGCAAGAGATGCCAGGTGGCTGCTCTCTTGCAAGTAGGCTGGGAGTTTGCAGGCAAGGGGGCTGGATGGGAGATGGGCGAGTGCCAAAAACACTGGGGGGGGAGAGAGAACAGAGAGAACAGCTGACCCGTGGGTCGGGTTTAAGGGCCCAACTGCCACTAGCTGACCAGGGAAGGAAAGGGCTGCCTCCTATGCTGGCCATGCCCACCACTTCACTATGGATTATTTTCAGGGGAGCGCATATATTTATGCCCACATCAAAAAACAGACTTGGCCTTATTATTTTCAGGACATGTCGTATTTTTGGGGAAACACAGTAGAAGCAAATAAAGTTATAACTAGTAACCAGCATGGGTTTGTTAAAAACAGATCATGCCAAACCAATCATGTTACATTCTTTGATAAAGTGACTAAATTAGTAGAGCAACAAAATGCTGTGGACATAGTATACATAGTATACTTAGAGTTCAGTAAGGCATTTGACAAAGTAGACCATAACCTACTTCTTGGTAAGCTAGAAAAATGTGGAATAGACACATCCACCAGATAGATTTATAGCTGGCTGACAAACTGGACTCAATGAGTAGTCCTTAATGGTGCTACATTCACATGGGAGAGAAGTAAGCAGTGGAGTACCACAAGGCTCCACTTTGGGCCCAGTACTCTTCAATATCTTCATTTATGGTTGTGGAAATAGAAGGGGAACTCATCAAATTTGCAAATGACACTAAACTGACAGGAATAGCAAAGGTCCCAGAAGACAAACTCAGGATTCAAAAAGATATTGACAAACTTGAACAATTGGCCTTATCCAACAAAACAAATTTTAATGTAGAGAAAAGCAAAGTTCTATGTTTAGGCAGGAAAATTAAAGGTATAAGTACAGATTAGGTCAAAACAGTAACTGTGAGAGGGACCTTGGAGTCCTAGTGGACACTGTCAGCAGTGTGCAGCAGCAGCCAAAAAAGGAAATGCAATCCTGAATTTTATAAACAGAGGCATAGAATCAAGATCTACCACTTTATAAAACCCCAGTAAGACCACACCTGGAATACTAGACAGTCACCTATCTGAAATTGTATTGTTCTCAAGGGGCTGGACTAGAAGACCTCCAAGGCACTTTCCAGCTCTATTCTATTCTAGATTGTTCTGTATCTGATCCATCAGTTGTTGCCAGCATTGTTGTGTGTCTTTTTGTTTGTGATCCTGTCTTCCATCAGCTTGAATCCCAGAAACAGGACCAGAGGTATTTCATAAATATAATTGTTATGAAAGCAGGGGTGGTGGTAGAGTTTAAGTACACACTTAATAAATTTACAGTTCTTGAGAAGTTCAGTTTTTATTTTCCTAAAGGCATTTATGATTAAGAGGGTGTCTTGAGACTTCTGGAAGATGAGATTGAAATTGGTAGGTCTCCAATATTGGAGGTAGGATTGAACAGAGGAGTTCTTGGTGCTCTCTGAGCTTGGTTGTTTGTTTGCAGATATTTCATTGACTGGCTTGTTAACATTATTAGTATATTGATAATGTTATTTAGTTGAATGTCAAGAGCAAAAATATCAGATCCATACATGAAAGTTCTAATTTACTGATGTATGCTAAATCCTATGCAAGGAATCTTCTGAGTAATGATTTGCACCTGGACAAAACTAGATAAGGGACAATGGCATTTAAGGAGGGTTAGACTAAGTTCTCTTATTGCTATGTAATTATTTTAAACTCATGCTTTCACTTAACTCCTTCCCATGTAACCTCTCCTACATTGGGTAATGAAATGTTAGCAAGCAAACAACCAAGGACTCCACGCATCAGTAGGTCTTTCATGCTAAGTACTCCTCGAGGTTTCCATGCAGGTATTCTTAAGTTTCCTCATTTGTATTAGGTACCCATTGAACTCTTCATGATGTAGAATATTTTATTAAAAGAATACTAATCTGTGATATTCAAATTCCAGGCACATTTTTGCATTGAATCAGTTCTTTCTATACTATGATCATCTCATCTATCCCCTGCTGCTTATATTTAGACATTTGACATTCAAAAGTAGGCTGATTCTAATCTTTAAGCTTGCCATGCCTGCTATCTACTCAACAGCTTATGTTTCATGAATGTGTCTAATCCTAAAGGGAAAAGAGACTCAAGTGGAGTTTTATGCATGATGCAAGTAGATCAGAATGAAACATAAGATATGATCTGCCTTATCATAACCCAGTCACAAAAGTTTGTAATTATTTTTAAAACATTTTTGAAAATTTTGTATATAAATGAAAAACCTAGTTGAACTGCAAGCTCATCATTCCACCCTCTCTCTTTTCATGTCTCATGCCGGTTATTGCTTACTAATCTATTTCACCTTTCTCTCTGGTACCATCTTCTCCCACTTCTGCTTTACAGTAATTAGCTTTTAGCTGCTGCTAGTTTTTGCTTTGATTTTTTTTCCTGTAGGAGTTACAATGTATCCTTCTGCTTATCTAATCTATAAAAATTAAGCCTGCTATCTCACTTTCGTACTTTTGATGAAAAAGTATGAGATCACTGAGATTTTTTTTTAATTAAGAAATTTAGCCTTTCTAAGTGGGGAGGCAAGATATAATTTATGCATTTATCTAAACAAGGCATAATTATTAACATTGCTTTTAATTACTAGAAAAGTATGGGCTTATGCTAGAAGTTGTGGTTGGGTAATCCAGTAGTTTTGGATGTACTCCACTCATTTTCACTTCAGCAGTCTGTAAGAACTTTAACAGAACTTTGTCAGGATCAGAGGCTAAGGCAATGGACTAAATCTGGGAAGATCTTGGCTCAGTTTCAGTATTATCCATGTAAACACACTGGATTTTAGAGTTATACTCAGGCAACTGCAGTAAATCTCTCTCTAGTGTTTGCAACCTGCATTAAAGGCTGTTGAAGGAGAAGGCTGTACCATCCATCTTCTAATTTAATTGACTCTCATGTAGAACCAACCACTTTATTTGTCCAGAAAAAAGTACATAGATAGCACATAGAGATAAATAACATCTACATAATAAAGAGGCGATTAAAAAAAAGCCTGAAAGGAAACAAAAAGACCAAAACACCTCCTCATTAGTAATCAAACCTAGATGAGCAGAGATTAACCCCAAGATTAATATGGGACCAACAATCAAGAAATAAATAATATTCCAATCAAGGAATTATCAATTCAGACAAACAAGCTAACAGTAGACAACAGTCTAATCAAGGAGCTAGCAAGAACACTCCCACCAACATAGACAGGGCGAGCCACTAGCATATAAAAATAGGACTACTTATTATAACCCCATTCTCTTCTAACATTGATGTTACCTAATTTGGTAATGAAACTTCTGCAAGAAAACCACCAAGCTTAAAGAGTACCAAGGATCCCACAGTTCAATCCTCAGTTACAAATATTCTATTGAGATCCTTCTTGAAATTAAGGGAAATAAAGCTCCATATATATTTTATGTGACTGAGTCTCTTGTAATCTACCATTCCAATATACATTCCTAATCAATGTTTAAGAACCCACAACCAATAGTCAGATAAAAGTAGGCTTCAACTTGGTTTGTTAAAATGTTACAGTCAAGACAGTCGACTTTATTGCATTTTTCTTGTAGTAGTAATATTTCAATACAGATTATCTGAAGGACCATGTTTTTCCAAAAGTCCCTACCAATCCAATTCAATAGCAGATTGGTATGCTACATATCCCCTCAGCCAAAGAGTGTTGACGGGTAGAGGAATTAGAAGACTGGCTTTGTCTGCTACAGTCTCAGTCTTATGAAATATTCTCCCCTCAGAGACTGGAATGGCCCCAACCCTATTGACCTTTCTCAAAATTTTAAAAACTTGCTTATGTACCCTGACTTGTGGCTCAGAATATGTTATGGGCCCTGTTACTTGACTTTATTGTTAATTGATTAGCTATCTCAGCTGCATTTAATATAATTTTACAATTGTAAGCCACCCAGCATCACTTGACTGAAATAGGCGACTATAGAAATTGAAGAAATTGATTTCAATTAAACTGGCTCAAGAAAGTGCTCTTGCTTTTATTTTTATTTTTATTTATTTTGTCACAGGTAACAGGTATTAGTATAGACATGGACATGATTGCATGAGATTGGTACAAATAAATGGATATAAGTGAGTATAACATGGCCATGAATGAATACATATCAATAGGGACAGTAGGACAGGGACGGTAGGCACGGTGGTGTGCTTATGCATGCCCCCTTAGGGACCTCTTAGGAAACGTGTGAGGTCCACGGTGGACAGTTTAAGGTTGTAGAAGTAGTATGGTTGCTAATGAAGAGAAAACATGTTCATGGATTTAAACGTTACCTTCTTACTGTATTTCATTGAATAGGCTGCAATTAGATGGTTCGCATAACACATTAAGCATGATTTATTTTTAAATTAGGTAGCTGAGTTCTCACAATACTAAAAGTCAAACCAAATAAACTTCATTATCCTTTAGTGTGATCTGAGAATAGGGCCCTACTTTTTGTTAAAAATGCTTTTCCCAAAGGAAAAATCTGTAATTCAAGTAGCAGCCCTCTGGGGAAGCAATTACTTGTGTGCTATATCCTATGGAAACCAATTCATAAATTCTGATTAATAATATTCTTAATCCATACTATTAATAGTGATTTTATGTCTTAAAGTATTATACACTGTTGAGGGAAGATTTCCTATGTTCTCAATTTTGGGCTTTTTTTCTGAAACGCTTCTGATTCATCTCTCCGTTTTCTCTCCTTGGTCTGGGTTTTACTGAATTTTTAAAATACGGTGTCATTTTTTTTTAAACTAGCCTTTTTCCCCTTACACTACCAATTTTTTAACCTAATAAAAGAACTTTCAAGATTTCTAAGTGATTTCAGAATCTGATTTTTTTTTCTTATAGTAGTTTGAGTATATGTGAAATTGAGAAGACAGTAAAATGAAATATTATTACTAAATCTAAAGATATGCAACTATGCTATATTAAGGCATTAGTCTATTGTCTTATGATGCTAATACAAGCAGTTTAATTGGAAGAAGATATATAAAAATATATTTGTGGAGCAATTGCAGATTGTGGTACTATGGATTCTGCTTCCTGATGCCTGCTTTGTTTCTTCTAAGGTACTTTGAACCTATGCTTGCTGAAGAGGTTTGGGTAGGTAGAGTTACTGCTAGAGAACTTGCAGGCTGTTCTAACATTTGGATTTGAAGATTTTTTTCCTAAAAGTATATGGGAAATCCCTGCTGAAATTCCAGATGCTAGACTAGAGTGATAGTTAAATGTATCTATAGCAAACCACAATTACATCAAAATGATGACAAGTGCAGTGACCTCAAATAAATGCCACAACTATGTATTCATGTTCGGATTTTGGAAGAAGCATATAAGTTGTGGTATTTGAGTGAAAACATCACATATATTATTTACTTCCTTTTCTCCCTGCAGAGTAGGTTTAGTGGCTTCCTGACCTTATTACTCCCAATGACAAGCCAAACCAGAATAAGATATTCAAAATAGCAAAGTACTTGCTCTTAATTTATATATTCTCTTCTTTAATTTGGAATGAAAGGTTCTTGGTGCTCTCTGAGCTTAGTTGTTTTCTTGCAGAAGTTTCATTATCCAAACTAGATAACAGAAGACCTAGTAATTCCATATTTTGGAATTTATGCAGAATTTGGATTGCTGGAATTTCAGATATTTTTAAATCTAGTTCATTTTTCAAATTCCTAAACTATGTCACTTAGTTTCATTAGAGGTTTTTTTTTTTCATTCAGAGCATACTTTTGCTCCTGGCTCTTTGGTTTCTTAAAGGCATCAATAGCCTTCTGGTTGCTATTGAACCATGGGTTTCAGCATCCCTCACCATTGGCAGGACTGGTCAGGGCTGGTGGGAGTTGTAGTTTAGCACATCTAGAAGACTATAGTTTTTGATGGTTCCTTTCTGAATGTCATTGGCCTTTAAAACATACATTTTGACTCAAGGAAAAATCATTCAAAACCATATCTAGAATTTCATACAATTTCAAGCTAAATTTATCTTATATAAAAATGCACAACAACCACCCAAACCTCTTTAATATTTACATATTTAGAGAAACTCTTCCTAATTAGTACAGTGGTCTTCACAGTTTTATTATGAGAAAGGACATGAATAGAATTATGTTTGGTTTTATTTCTGGAAATATATTTTCAGAGTATAAGCTGTATTTCTCTTTCTATAGCAAGATATCCATAAATGTGGTTAGCACAATTAGTTGTTGCTCAATTGATGAGTTAGACTTGTTTAGTTTTTCTTTGAATGGTGTCTATTTCTTCCCTCTCTTCCTCCAAAGCACGGGTGTCAAACTCACTGTGTCACGTTGTTATCACATGATGTTTCACGATGTTTTTTTCCATTCACGGTACTGGGGTAGTGTGGCCTGTGCGTGACACATCTGGCCCGCAGGTCGCCAGGTTGACATCCCTTCTCCAAAGCATTCACATCTATCCATTGCATCAACTTTATGTTTATTCCTTTACATCATCTCCTAAACCCCCTGGGTTCCTACTCAATTATATATATATCTTCCAGATGACCATGTCAGTGAGACCCAGATGGGCTCTGCTTGGATATTTTCCTAACTTAAACTGGAGAATATAAAGTGAACTGTCTGATTTATTCCAATCTTTCCAAATGTATAAAGTATAAAGAGAGTTAGTCCTAAAACGCTGCCTTGGGGGAAGTGTTCACAGGTACAGGATTTGATAAAGCGCTTCCTATTTTGACCACTTGTTGCCAGGAACACAGTTATTCATTTGTGCAGGGGTCCAGAAATGCCATAAGATTTTAGTTTTAGAAGTAGTTTGTCATGTACCACTGTGTCAAAGGCTTTACAGAAGTCTGCGTAAATTACATCTATTGCTTTGCCCTGGTCAAGTTGTGTAGTCCATATGTTTTTACAATGTAGTAGTTGCAGATTGCAGGAAAAGGTTTTTCTGAAACCAAATTGTTTGTTAAAGAGTAGGTTGTTTGTCTCTAAGTGGAGGGTAATGGATTAGTTAATGATTGATTCCATGACTTTGCAGGTGATGCAACATAAAG
>JANHFT010001873.1:244896-257008 GCA_032467955.1 Pseudoxenodon macrops | reverse complement strand
TCACCTTTTAAGTTGCATTCCTGAAATAAATGAACTTTTGCACGATATTCTAATTTTTCGAGTTTCACCTGTATATAAGGGAGTGCACCAAAGAGAGCAGTGAACTCTTGTTTTACCTCCCAACCTCTGGGCTCCAATAAGACATTACTCACAAGCTCCAATACAGCTTGTATTTGATAAGAGTACAGAGCTGTAGTTGTTACACTGTGCCAGGTTATCATAAAATCTTTTGATGGATTTGTATACAGGAAGAATGACATTTGATGGCCACAAAAGGTTTACAGCATGCTCAGCTCAGATTTGGGAGGAAATGGCTGGAAAAGTGCTCAAACATATACTGAAAGTTGGATGTGAGTTGTGGTCATTTCCCCCCCTTTCAGAATGAAATGAGATCAGTGGGTTTTAGAAAGTTAAAAGCTGCTATAGTTCAGGAATTAGAATACTGAATTAGTGGGCTAATCAAAATGAGCACTGATTGGCTCATGGCATTCCCTTCCTGTTCTCAACATTCTGAGGTCAGCAGAAGTAAAGATCACCACACAACTAAGTTCAAAATGGGTGTGATTGGGAAGTGGAAATGGATGCATCTTTTGTATCTCGTGACACATTCTAATCTCTGCATCATGACAGGTTTCTATCTTTCATTTAGAAGATGCTAACATCAGACTTAGTGATATTTCTGTTGAATCCAGATTTTGCAGAACAGAAAAGCAGTTATCATAATAACCCAGAATGCTTGACACATTGGATAGAAAACTCCCTTTTCCTATTTCCTTTATGTCTTGAAAGGCTAAAAGATACCGATGTTTGGAACTCGGTAAAAATGATTTGGTCATTTTTGTTTGTGTGTGAGTGTGTGTTTATTGAATCGTTCTACTTTATGGTCTTTATTTTGGAAACCGTTGAATCTAGCCAATGTTATCAAAGGTAATTCTGGAGTTCTCGGTTAAAATAACAGGCAAAATCTCAATTGCCTGAAACAATAGTATAGGTCCAATAGGAAGATGCCTGGAAATAATCTCAAAAATGACCCATTTTAATGATGAAATTCAATGGACCATTTCCCAAATGTTATTTAGAGGAAGAAATCTTCCTGCAGTTTCTTGGTAATATGATTCACCTTTTAGAACCATTAGAAGAGGGAACAGCAACTATTTCTTTGGTTGCCATTGCAGATGTTATTCTGACAAATGTGTTGGCAGTTTCAGTATCATTTTCACAATACCTGAGATTAGCATCATTATAGGTACACAATATGTATAAAAGCAGCATTGGACTATTTAGTAATATAGTGCTTCTGGAGGAGACAGAAAATCTCTCCTTGGCTCAATATGTTCCCACATGGCATGCTGGAACATTTTTGATACAATGTATGTTGTGTTTTGTGAAATATATGATCCCTTTTAACCAACCCTGTCATTGTCCCTGACTTTTCATGGAAGAGAGACCACATGGTGCCCTACTTTCCATATTTATTGCATTAGGATAAAGCTGGAATAGTCAAAAGGTATTGGGACTATTTTTGGGGCTATCATATTAATTACCCCAGTATAGTTTCCAATAGTCTGGAAAGTTCTGTTCCTGTAGATATACAAATATAAAATATATAGATAATGTAAATTGTTGCCTATTCTCTTTGTCTCTCTCTGTGTGTGTGTCTCTCTCCTCTCCCCCTTACTCTCCCTCCCTCTCCCCCTGCTTTTACTTGCTTTTTTTGTTTACTGTATCCTATTTTGCCAGTTAACCGTTTTTGATGTTTGCTAATGTTTAATAAATGAACATCAAGCCCTGTTTTTTTGCAAATTGAACTGCATGTTGTGTGCGCTTGCTTTGATATGGATATAGAGATTTACTGGGAATGTGCTAGATACACATTTCACTGAAAATTAGCCACTATTTTTTTTACCAGTGTTAAGCCAGGA
This sequence comes from Pseudoxenodon macrops, assembly GCA_032467955.1. Classification (NCBI taxonomy): domain Eukaryota; kingdom Metazoa; phylum Chordata; class Lepidosauria; order Squamata; family Pseudoxenodontidae; genus Pseudoxenodon; species Pseudoxenodon macrops. The sequence continues at coordinate 255,086 of JANHFT010001873.1, read as the reverse complement.
ATGTATTTAAAAATGGTGGAAAGGAAAGGTGAGGTGAAATGCTTGATATAGAATTAAAAGAAAGTCTGACTTTTCAGTAAATTATAACTGACCTTATTAACTAAGAATTAATAATTCTTAGTTGTTTGATCCATGGTTAAAGAGAGAGATGCATTTATCCCCATTGAAAATGGTGCATTTAAATATGCCAAATTGTACTTCAAATGTAAATGCCAGGATTAGATGTGTTTCTATTTGACACAAGTTTTCTCTCCAAGTTAATATATCATATAAGAAAAGATTGTAGGATATTAAAATGAGAGCCACAGATGTTCTTGAGCAAACTCATTTTATGAGAAATTATGAAGAATAAAGCTCAAGGTAGCAAACCTCCATTTTATCTGCCTTAGCAGTGTTTTTAAAGTGCCTTTTCATTTGTTTCTTACTGGGACTTCTTTGTATCGGTAACACCACTCAGTAATAAAGGACACCATCTGAGAATTTCTGACAGTTTTGTTCTTTGATCAGAAAAATCACAAATGGTGTTGCTATGGGATTGCATGTTCCAGAATGTGGTGCATGTAGTTGTAGGGGGGAAAATAGCTATCAAACAAAGCAAGAGGATTGAACTCTATGACTTGAGTCTTCTTTCATGGTTTGAGTGACAATCCCTGAGCTTCTTTCAACTTGATTTCTTAAACTGATTTATCTTTAAATAGCTTGACGGTACAATTTGGAGCTTGTGACAGAATCTTCTTTTGTAAAAGAGACACTGTGATATAATTAAGATATTGGACCAAGGTTCAAACATACCCTCATCCATGAAGATCACTGAGTACCTTCTCACAGTCTCTTAGTCTATTTTAATTCCTTGGCTTGATATGGAGGATGGAGTACTATTTATGTCAGTTAGTCATAATGAAGGAAAGACAGTTCATTAATATAATGAATAAATAGCTTGTGCACATGCACATCTTTATCATAACGTACTGTGCTGGTTCTCCTCCTTCCTCTGGGGATTGGTTCCAGTTGGTTTTGATTGGGAGTAAGAGTCCCTGACCTCATAAGACCAGTAGGCAGCCATGGTCAGGAGACCCTTTGTACTACTTCCTGGACTGGGTTGTTCTACTCTCTGTCATGCATGTCCTCTCAAATGGATTAGTATAATTGTTTTACATGGGGCTGCCCTTGAAGAGAATTCAGAAGCTGCAGCTTGTGCAAAATATGGCAGCATGGGTAGAAGATATGTGGAACCTTGATCAGCACATGTTACGCATACTGCATTCGTTGCCACTATGCTTCCACATTGAGATCATGGTGCTGGTAATGATCTATAAAGCCCTATATTGCAAGGAACCATGTTATTTGAGGTAACATCTTTCCCCTGTGCTATCTACCTGTTCCTTTAGGTTCAGCATGGGGGTCATGTTACAGGTTCTGCCCACAAAAGAGTGTCATCTGGCAGGACCTGGGAAGAGAGCCTTCTCTGCCAATGTGCCTTTGGAACACCATCCCCCTGGAACTTATAAGTTCCAACACAGGGCCTAAGGTGGCTGGCAATGGTAGAGAGTTTCTATAGTGGTTATGTTGATTCTGACCTAATGAAGAATTCTGCTCCTGTTCATGGCTATTTTTTCTTTTAATGTGGGTTTATAGATGGTTTTTATATGTTTGTATACTTGTTTCCCCCCCCCTTGTTCTAGTTGGTTATTGTTTTATTTTTTAATTATTGTGAGCTGCCCAAAGTCACTTTGGTGAAATGGACAGCTATATAAATCAAGTAAATAACAATACCTGTCGTTAATGTTTCTTGTCATACTTTATTTGTCATTGATGTTCCAGGGGCATCACTGGCAACAAAAAGACATGGAGGCCAAAGTCATTCCCAGTTTTTCTCTAAAAGTACGGTACATCTAGAACAACAACATAACATCCCAGGATATGCAGAAACACTCCCAACACAGCATTAAGAGATTTTTTTTAACAATGGGAGAACCTTGCCACTGCAGCAGCTTTTCATTAAAGTTATCTCAATGTCCTGATATATTATAATTGTTTTTATTGCCTTTTACAATGGCAGAAGATGACTTGCACACAAAGAGATGTACAAGTCTGCAAATCAGACTTCAAAAGTAGATGTTCTTGGCACAGTGGCCAAAGAGCAAAAACAATTTATTTTAGATTTGTAGCAAATCAGAAACATTGATTCTAGAATAGTTTTTTCAGAGTTACCTCCACACACTATATACTGTAGTTGTCATTAAGTCTGAGTATTTCCTACACACAGTCACTGAAGAAAGTATAGGCCATCTATTCTTGTTCTCTCCTATGTTCTATCAATCCATCTTGAACAAATACTTCTTTTGGGTCTGGATTCACATAATCTGTTTCACAACCCACTCTTCCCCATATTTTATGATATGCATAGTCCACCCACTATACACAGTCACATTTTATTATATTAATCATCGTCAGGTTTTATTTTCTCTTAGCTTTCGATTGTACTAGCAGTGTTCTATTGCTGAATATTGAAAAAAATTGCTTCAGCTAAGTAATTCTGAAATGATCTCCATTAGCTGTATTTATAAGTGCTACTTAGACCACATGCTGCAATGCTATGAGCTGTAGTGATTATCCACCGCGTAAGAAGTTGTGTGAATGGGTTTTGACAAATAAACCAGATTCAGATTTCTTTTTTAGCTCATCTTTGGAGATAAAGATTCTTAATTCAAAGGTTTAAACAAAATGTTACGAAAAGAACTGTGTGTGCAGACTAGGCAATGTATTCAGACAATTAATGATGATGAATGAATCCAGAAAAATATATTGTAGCCCAAGATCCACAAACCACATCCTAATGAAAAACAAATATAATAAAGGCATTTTTAGCCTGGGTATTTGTCTGGAAAACAAGAGAAATTTGAGAAGCTGATCATCTGAAATCTTTCTTCTTGTTGTGCCAAATCCATCATTGTATGTTGCCGACCATGTTGGTGATCCTATTTTTATCAACAGCCGCATGAAAAAGTGCTGCTGAGTTTTGTCCAAACTAGTCCCTTAGATTTTGAAGCTATGATGTTCTTCTTCTGCTTGGACCTCGAAATCTTTGCTAAATCTATTTCAAACCTCCCAGAGACCTACTAGAGATCTTTTTTTTATTATCCTTGTGCAGAGAAAGCAACAATAATGCATGATAAAAGTAGACATCTATTTTTTTACTACATCTAATGATTTGTTTCACAGATGATAGTTCTATATACTGTACATAGATTACAATACACTGCCATGATTACTAATAGGAAAAGTGATTTGCTTTATAGCATTCATTTAATTAGTTTTATGGTTATAGTAGCCATATGCAGATTCAATCTAAATCTCTAAAAACCTTGTACAGGTAGTCCTCAACTTACAGCAGTTCATTTAGTGACTGTTCAAAGTTACAATGACACTGAAAAAGTGGCTTATGACCATTTTTCAGAGTTACAATTTTTGTAGCATCCCATGATCTTATGATCAAAATTCAGACACTTGGCAACTGACTCATACCTATGACCATTGCTGTTTCCCAAAGTCAATGGGGAAGCCAGGTTCACTGAACAACTGAGTTACTAACTTATCAACTGCAGTTTTTTAGTAACATTCATTTTTTAGTAGCATTCAGTATTTAATTTCAGCATCTATTTCTGATTATTAGGGAATACATTTCCCAGGACAATTGTAAGAGATTTGAAATATGCAGGGAATTTATATTGTTTCTCTCAATAAGATTTCTATTAATAGCAATTTTATTTTCAGGCATCTCTTTTAGCCTGTGAAGTAAGTCCTTTGGTATAATTCTCCTATTTGTGTTTTGCAAGGAGATATATATATCTAGAGTTGAATACCATGATATTAGAATCACAGTTACTATAATAGCTCAGTATATTAGTCTACATCTTTTGTTTTTAAAAAGCGGCCATTTTCACATAATGGAAGGGAATAAAAAATACAGAATAACATGTCTTCATTTGAGACATAAAATGAAATTCAGTATACCTCTGGTAAATCCATCCAGTTTTGTTCAAAGGCGATGCAAGATAAATAAAAACCACAATTCACCATGAGCTTTTCTTTTGAAGAGTAAGGTATTAAAATGAAATTGGTGGGTTTGTTTTAAATACCATACAGAAATTCTAAGTATAAACCTCAGGACAAGCCTCTATGTTTACCTTTTTTTTTGAAGAGGCAATAAAGGATAATCTCCTTAAAGAAACATCATGAAAAATAAGCCTCTCAATACATCTCAATATATCAAAACATCTATCTGACATTTAAAGTCAAGTGTATCGAGCTGAGTCTTGTTAATGGAGAAATTTGGGAGAAATCAAAATTGATGAATATGTGTAACAAGAAAAATGATATCCAGTGTAACAGATATTCTGATTTCTTCCAGTTAAAGTCATAGAGTTGGAAGGAGCCACTTTGACCATTAAATCCAAAACATTGGTTAGTGATAGAATCCACATTAAACAGCTCCAACTCTTCATCCAGGCCCTTGGTGTGGGAGACCCTTCACTTTGTCATGCTGCTTGTCATATATTATGTCTTACTGATTTTAATTGTAATTTCTTTGTTTGATTGTTATGAGCTGCCAGAGTCTCTGAGAATCATGTGGCATACAAATTTAATATATTATTGTTGTTCACACAGTCAGACAATGTTTAGATTGGATTTGGCATTTTTGTCTACCTATCAAGTCCTTTCCAGGGACCTGGAATAGGCAGATGTCGTTTAATAATAATAATAAAAGCAACTTCAGAGGGTCTAAATTGTTTCAAGTAAAGTTGCCTTTTGCAGTGGACTGATGGTGATTTTGTTCATGTGGACAAAAGGCGGTGTTCCAAATATTTTGGAATTACATCCAAGGCACCTATCATTATTGATACTATCTTATTTTTTTGCCACAGTGTTTCTACTTTTATTTGTAGGTCTTTATATTTTGTGATTTTCTTTAGTTCTTTCTGTTCTATTTTGCTACGTCCAGGTTCTGCAACATTCACTGTCCAGGCCTTTTTTTATATGCTTCTTACCAACAGATGTTAGGTCTGGAATGGAAGGTACTTGTCTGAATTCTGAAGTCATAGAGCACTTTAGCTTTCTTCTGAGGGGTCCTTGTTGCTCTCTGAGCTTGTTTGTTTTCTTGCAGACATTTCATTACCCTAACTAGGTAACGTCATCAATGCTACCGTAGTAAGGAGTGCTGTTTGCTGGTGACTTAGATTCTGGTGACTTGTCTGTCTGTGTGGTTGGGGATGATTTTAGAGATTCTTTGGTTGGGCTGTTTACTGATGACTTTTTAGCTGTTTCTTGATTGGGGCATTATTCACTTGATTGTTGGTCTGAGGTTAACCTTGGAGTCAATCTATGCTGATCTGGTTGCTGATTACTGGTGGAGAGTTGCTGAAGTCTTTTTGTTCTCTTTTGGACTGGTTAATTGTTTTTTTTACATAGTCTATAGATGTTGTTAATGTCTATGTCTCTATTGATGGCTGATTTGTCAGAGTGCCAGGCTTCTAGAAATTCCCTGGCATTTTTGGATTTGGCCTGGTCTAGACTGTCACATTTTCCCAATTGAAACTATGGTTAAATTTGTCTATAAGTTGTGAAATTAAAGAATTTTCATCATGTCTTCTGACTGCCAGTTGGTGTTCATGGATGTGTTCTGTCAGTCTTCTGCCTGTTTGTTCTACATAGTGGTTGTTGCAGTTTTTACATGGTATGTTGCAGATGACTCCTGTTTTTTCTTCTGGGGTTGCTGGATCTTTTAGTTTGCTTAGGATGTTTTGAAGGGCTTTTATTGGCTTCTTCATTTTCTATTTTGTGGTCCCTCCAGTTCTTGCTGGCAGACAAATGGTATTTCTTGCAGATCTTCCAAAGCACTATTGTTGTTTGTAGTTAGTCTGTGCAATTTTCTGAAACAGCTGCTAACTACAGTAAGTGGTCCACTATTTTTCCCCCAACTTTTTTTTGCAGAGGCAGCACTTTCTGTCTTTTGATGTCTTCTCAATGCTGACTTTGTAATTTTGGTCTTGTGCAGCCAGAATTAGCTCCCTGTCTCTTTTTTCAACTTTCCTGCTCTTAGCCATTGCTTTACATGCTAGAAACTTTTAAAAATATACTGGCCATGTACTACTTTGTCTTACTGTGTCTTCATTTGGTTTTTTGTGTAAGCCAGTTTGGTTTCTCCTGGTAGCCTTCCTGGTATACTCGCTTCAATGCATCTTCTTCACTATCCTTCAGATATTCTTCCAATGCCCCTTTTTCTTCTTCAACCATCTGGTGTACTAGCAACATTCCACACCCATCAGCTTTCTTTGGTAAGTTGTGTCTGTCAATATTCCAGGGTACATGAAACATATGATTTATTGTCATTATTTTTCTAGCTATCCTATTCAGGACTTTTACTTCTGCTCAAGTCCAGTCCACTATTCCAGCTGCATAAGTCCTGGAATTGCCTAGGTGTTAATTGCCTTGATGACTCTGTTGAGTTTGGACTTCAGGATCTTCTTCAAACTCACAATATATTCACTTCTAACCTTCTGATATATTCATCTTGGTCTTCCTTCTCTTGCAGTCTTCCAGAATCATTTTGTCAGTTAGGACCCTCTGCTTTTCTGCTCAGGTGGAAAGAGTTCATTTTCAACTATGGTAGTTGCTGTTCCAGTGCATCAGCTACCACAGCAGTTAGCAATTTTAAAGTTTTGCTAAGCAGGTAATTGCCCTGTAATTGCCTGGTACTGCCCCTTCTGTTAGATCTTTTATTATCAGCTATATTTTATCAGATATTAACCAACCTCCAATTTCATCTCCTTGTGGTATGTACCAGTATGTGGTGTGTTATTAAACTGCTTGACTATGAGTGGGTGTATATGTTTCCACCAAAAACCAGGCAGCACCTCACATGGTACTGAATAATTTTTGATCTTCCTTGTCCTTTCCCCCACCTTTTCTCCTGTTATTACAAGTTCTTTCATTTCAACTTCTTTTGTATTTTTATACCTCTCTATGCCAAGTGTTGGAGTTCATTGTATTTTCTTAGAGTTGATTCTGTAATATATCAGAAGCTTCCAAAATTCCCAAATATTTGTAGCTTTCTTCTTGTGTTACTGCCTTCATCAAATCTTCATTGTTAAGCTGTATTCCATCATCTTCAATAATTTTTCTTAACCTTTATAGTTATGGTTATAGACTTTTCAAACCCAAATTACATTCCAATAGTTTTACTGAATTCTTTCATGATTTTTAATAAGGAATCTAGTTCTAGTTTTTGTTGTGTAAATGAAAAACTCTGCATGTGTGAGTTAAATTTTCAGCCCATTTCCCCAGCCTAGCAAATTAGTTTTGAGTTTTATATACATCTTCTCTTTTGCTACCTTATCCAGCCTATCTCATTTGTAAATTTGATAAGTGTTCCTTCTCCTCTTTATCCAGATTAGTAATCATGTATATAAGACAAAAAAGGACCCAAGACTGATGTTGATGGCACCTCCTTTTCTCTACTTTGATGAGGAATCGCTGATGAGTCCTCTTTGAATTCAATTTTTGAATAAACTATGTATCCATTATACGGATTAAGGAAATTTGTTAATTTATTGCCAAGTCTGAGTGTGAAGTTTGACAGCACAAACTCTTTATTATACAGATTAAATATTATATGCATTTTACATCTCAAGGTCATATAGTCCACGGGGCATTGATTAATAGATAAGGAAGATCATGAGCCTTATGTTCTTTTTGGTTTTTCACTGAATCATCTGAACCGTCCATTTCATCAACCTACGCACTTTATTTTCATTTGTGGACCTTACTATGGGATTTTCATTTTTAGTATCTACAGAATTCATGTTAAAACTTTCCATTCAAGCTTGCAATGCATATGCCAAATAATACTATCTAGCTTTTGTGAGGTGCAGTTTGTGCCACCAATCCATCATTACCAGTAACTACAGTAAGTCTGACTCATCATTTATATAATTAAGCATTTATTTGCAGTATTGTTTTAATTTCTGGTCCATTCCCACAGGCTAGAAGGATATATAAAAGTACCATTTGAACCCATTGGATCTTGAACCTGTTGCTATTCCTACTGGTAATCTCCATCACACAACAATCCCTCCTCTCCCTCACTCTCCAGCAGATGCCTGCCTGCTGAATCCAAGGCTATATCCTTGTTTCACATTTTCCAGAAGACCATGGAATTAGCCCTTTTCTATGTGATTGCTCCATATTACATAGAGAAAGTGCATGAGAAAATTTAGTGATCTCTGGGGCTCCAATTGCTGTTGCTGTGCTCCATGCTTTCTAGAGGGAAATTGACTTGGGGGTTGGAGAAACCTACTGGTGAAGAGATCTGTGCTTGGGCAGCAAAGATATGAGGCACAAGGAAGGAAAGGGATTCATGAGGGACAGAACCTCTGCTTGCTTCCCCATCTTCAAATGGGCCCTTCATCAATAATAGCAGAAACTACCGCCCCACATACATGTGTGGGCAGCAGCTTGAACTGTGAAGTGTAAGACACAAGAGGAATATTATGGGGTAGCAGTTTCACAAGCAGCACACCTCCTTTCAGTTTTGAATGCAGGAGAAAAGCACACTGAAAGGGGTGTGAGGAAAAGACTAGCCATAGACCACCTACAGATGTACTGCATTTCTATTCCAGTTGTTGAATTGTGCCTAGATTGCATCTATTCATGTTTAATAGAAATCTACAACTCTTTCATCCCATTTGATCAACAAGTAAATAACTGCCACCTCTGCCAATAAGGGTAAAAATGCTTAAAAGTGGAATTGAAAATGGAAAACTGAATCTGAGTGTGGCTTCTTCACCTTCCCATAGAATCTAGCCCACACAGCCACTGAACATGGCTTCCATGGAGTTGTTGACAAGACTTTACAGCAATCAGTCTGACAAGAACCCCAGCCACAATCAACTTTTTTGGTTAACCTAATGATGGATCGGCTAACTATACTTTTCAATTCACCCCTTTCAGATTTGTCATAATAAACAGAAGACGAAGAGGGGGAACAAATCTGTTACCACAGCACATTTCGTTAATATGAAATAGTTTCGTCTTTCTTGGTATCCTAGGAAACAGAACTGTTGTTACTGAAGGGAGCCAGGTTTTTTCTTTAAAAAAAAATCCAACTGTATACTGGAGAGAGGGAAATAATCATAATAAAAAATAAAGGTGGTTAATTGCCCAGCAAGGGAGACATTGCCAAGAGTAATGCTGGCCTGTAATTAGGTGAATTAGCAGAACAATGACCCAATTTCCCTGGTTTTAGGGCGGCTGCATAAAACTTGAAAAGCCGATTCCTTAATTTAGGCAGTGTAGCCTGTGTGTGCTCTGTTTTTCTGTATTTGGAACCTCCTCCAATTTTTTACAAGCTACATTTAGACACCTAAACAAAGTCATTGCCCTGGGACGTTTTCAATCAGTACCAGTTGAGAAGGCAAATGATGAAGACCTGGTAATAGTCTCTGAGGACTCTATCAACCCAGGTTTAACCTATCCCATTGCACTCCAGGTTTATAAACACTTTCACAGAATGTAGTACACCGTAATGCATCTTCTAAAAAGGATCACTTGTTGAAATATATAGTGTGCTAGATCTCTGTTCTCTTGGCATCAAGCATCATTCAAGGTACATGAATCTAGCTAGACATATTTCAGATCCAGTACAAAGTCATTGGCAACATTGTTACCTCAGGCCTCTAATTAGGCTTCTTGTCCTAATTATTGTGAGATTTTATGGCTTTTTCTTCTTTTTCTTTCTATACTCAATCATGTACCCAGGATTTACCAGATATTTTGGGGGGCATGTTAAGTCATTATCACCTCTCAATGAGCTTCAGCCTGATTTTTGATTTTTCTTGTCTCCACTTGATCTCTGCTGTCGCTGAATAACACAGGATCCTTTTTTGGGGTGAGAGTGTTTCTTTGCTTCCTTCTTGTATCAGGTGCTGCCTACCCATCATTGAAGTTTTTGTAAATGCAAATGTATGTATAAAGTTTTGGAAAGGGAAACATTGTCCCATTTTTTTTTGAAATAACTATCTTGCCTGATTCCTTCAAAAGAACACATTAAACACCATGAATAGAATAGAATAGAATTCTTTATTGGCCAAGTGTGATTGGACACACAAGGAATTTGTCTTTGGTGCATGTGC
>JANHFT010001873.1:218169-236038 GCA_032467955.1 Pseudoxenodon macrops | reverse complement strand
CATGCAAATGGAGATGGCAGTAATCACCCCTCCAGGGCTCAGGATATGCAAGGGGATTAGGCAGAACACAACAGCTTGATCAATTATTGTACTTGATGTTTTTGGGTTACATTTTTGTCATGGCATTGATCTCAATCCCACTCTGTTCCGACTTTGGGCTGCCCTACACAGCCTTCCCTTAAAACCCTTGCAAGCAGGGAGACTTCTTAAGTTTTCTTATCCCGATTTTTAATTCCCATTTTCAGGTCTCCCTTTGCTTTGTGATATTTCTGAATGCAAGAGAAAAGGCTTGATGTGACAATAGATGAGCTTGCTGTAGATAAAAGCCACAAAAAGCTTGCTTTAAAAAATAATGTATCTCAGAAATCAACACGCCTTTGCTGAAATAATGGAGGGAAGATAAGAGATGCATTAAATTGCTGTGATCCATGGTAGGTGATGATGACTTGGCAACCTCAAAGTAGTAGGTGGGAATAGAAATAAAAGATTGGTAAAGAAAAGAGGAAAATAATGATTTCATAGGAAGGAGGGGAGATGAATCTTTGGTAGAAAGCCAATATTTGCTAACCTGTTGAAAGGTTTCCTTGTTAAAAAAATATATCTGCCAATGCAAATGCAAATGCTTATGTTTTATAAAACCTGAAATGGAGGACCAAAAGGGAAAAAAGTGATCTCTGAAAAAGTAAACAGCTGAATAACATCCTGAAAGCTTTCACTATGAGGATCACTTGACCTGATTGCAAGAGAATGTGACCTTAAAAATCTATGTTTTCACTTAAACCTTTGCAAAGTGTACCTCTACACCAGATAAACTCGATTTCATTGAGGGCTGCATCAGGATTGTGTTTGACTTCAGGGGGCCAGAGTGGGAGTGGCCAGGGTGGGCATAGCTTGATGTCACTCCTGTCGGGGGCGCCTGTGGTGGTCATAGCAGTCTGCCAGAGAAAGCGGACTCCCGAGCTCTGTTTTTGGTTGTGACAGCCTCCTGCAACCATCTGCCAGTGAAAACAGAGCTCGAGAGGACCAGCATGTGGCTCTCCCAAGCTCCGTTTTTGTTAGATCGCGCAGTGAATGAAGACTGGAGGCTCAGTGACAGTCAGATCTCGTTTAGTGGTTCAGCTCAAGATTATCCGGACTGCCTGCTGGGCCTGGGGAACCCTCTTTTATGGGATTCGCCTGGCTTGCAGGCAGACAATTCCATAGACTGAGAAAAAAAACCCGTCGCTAGTTAGCCAACCAGCGATGGGCATACAATTTCATACAAGTGGAGGTGGCAGTAATCACCCTTAATGGGGCTCAGGAAATGCAAGGGGATTAGGCAGAACACAACACCCCTCCCCTCAAAGTTCCTGCTATTGTCTCTGGTGAAGGGACGTGACGTAGTCCCGCAGGTATGATGGCGGCCGGTGTTCTCGTGCCGAGCGGCGTGGACCCACGTGCTCCGGCTCGGCGACCGCTTCTTTTCTCCCCTGTCTAGGCGATCGCTCTTGTGGCACAGGGATGCGTTGCGCTGGGACAGGAGGAACTGCTCGAGCAGCTCCCTCCGTATGCTGGCCCCCATGCGGGTGAGCGCCTCCTTGGTGAGGCGCACCATCCATTCCGTCCGTCTGTTGCTCTGCGGGCTGTAGGGCGCGATTAACGTGTGGCGGATGTCCAGGCCTGCCAGGAACTCCTCCATTTCCTGTTATCGGAGACCAGGACGTCTGGTAGTCCATGGGTTGCAAACAGTCCTTCGAGGGCCTTGATGGTGGCGCTCGTTGTGGTGGATGGCATAGGAATCACCTCCAGCCATTTGGAGTAAGCGTCCACCGTTATAAAAAATGATCGGCCCTCCACCGGGCCCGCAAAGTCAATGTGGAGTCGGGACCACGGGGCTCGTGGGATCTCCCACTCCAACGGGGTTGCTTTCGTTGGGGCTGAACGAGATTCTTGGCAGGGCGTACAGGTGGCCACCCACTCTTGAATGTCTTTGTCCAGCTGGGGCCACCACAAATAATAGCCAACCAGCGACGGGCATACAATTTCATACAAGTGGAGGTGGCAGTAATCACCCTTAATGGGACTCAGGAAATGCAAGGGGATTAGGCAGAACACAACAGTTTTCACTTGCAGAGGTACCGCGGTCCAGTCCTTTGCTGTTTCCAGGTAAGCCCTGCGGGCCAGATTTAAGCACCCTGCAGACCAGATCTGGCCCCCAGCCTTGAGTGTGATACCCTACTCTACACGCAGGGATGTCAAACTGGTGGCCCATGGGCCAGATGCGTCACGCACAGGCCATGCCCATTTCAGCTCCGCAAATGGAGGAAATGTCACAAAACGTCATGTGACAGCAATGTGACCCTGCAAGTTTGACACCCATGCTCTACAGAGTTAGCACACTTCTGAAGGCCAGCTTAGAGATTTGTACAGAGAAATGGTGAGAATTCACTCATGGGCCTATTCGCAACCTGGAATAAATTCCAGTGCTTATCTCTTGGAGATGAAAAATAGGCTAACAATATAAGGGGATTATTCTGATTCTGTCAGGGTAATATTTGTTTGTTTAAAGAATGCCATTTTTAATCCAGAGTTTCTACCTTTAAAAAAGTCAGCTTTCTTTAAGTATGCAGAAAGAATTTAATAGGATGGGGAAACAAGATGACATTTCCCTTAAAAAACGAGCACCCAATGTGATTTTAAATGAATCTCTCTCTCTCTTTTCCTCACCCTTATTTTTTGCAATAATCCTGCGAGCTTAATGAAGCTCCTCACCAAAGCTTCTTTCAGATGAAGATTTATTGTGGACTTGCTATGGCTCAATCATTCACATTTTATGAGAAGTCCACGTGCTGATGTCATCCATTGTAAATCTCTCCGTGTCCTCAGTGCTGTTTCTAACTTTGTTCTTTTTGTGAAAAAAAAGTTTCAGAAGACTGTAAGAACAATGGAGGTGGAAATATCTGAGGAACAATAAAAAAAAAGAAGAGATGTTGCTTTGACCTATTCTAGGATTAATTTATCATAACTCAGTGTACATTTAATGTAAACATGGGAGTAATTGACATGTTTATCACTCTTTATTTTATTAGTATAAATTTAAATAGTAATTAAACCATCACTCTACCTTTTATTGTTTTCATAAATTGTTCTCTGTCATACATGCACACACAAACTTAGAGACACACAGATAATGATTTTAACTTAGTGACTAATGGCACCAACTAGGTTTGTTTTAAGTATATGTACACATATATACAGAGAGAGATTAAAAGCATGAGACATATGCATCGAGTGGACAGAAAATAAAAAATACACCCCAGAAAGTAAAATCCATCTAGTAAAAAGGTTAGGTTCAACTTGATTGTAGAATTATTATAAAATCATGCTAAACGAATAAAAAATAATAACTGTGAGAGGGACCCTGGAGTCCTAGTGGACGATCAATTAAACATGAGTCAGCAGTGTGCAGCAGCAGCCAAAAAAGCTAATACGATCCTAGATTGTATAAACAGAGACATAGAATCAAAATCAGGTGAAGTATTAGTATCTCTTTATAAAGATTTTGTAAGACTATACCTAGAATACTGCATCCAGCTTTGGCCACCACATTACAAAAAGATGTTGAGACTTTGGAAAAAGTTCAGAGAAGAGCAACTAAAACGCTTGGAGGCTAAAACATATGAAGAACGGTTGCTGGATTTGGGTTTGGCTAATCTAGAGAAAAAAAGGACTAGAGGTGACATGACAGCAGTATTCCAGTATTTGAGGGGCTGCCACAAAGAACAGCTTATTTTCCAAAGCTTCAGAGGGCAGGACAAAAAACAATGGATGGAAACTAATCAAGAGCTCCCTGTAACAGCATTGCCAAAAAGGAATTAAGAGTTGTTAACCTAATCCTGTGAAGTTTCTTCTCCGGTAATATTGTACTGCAAACTAGGGCATACAAAACCTTTGCTAGACCAATTCTCAAATACAGCTCATCTGCCTGGAACCCCCACTGTATATCGGACATTAATACAATTGAGCAAGTCCAGAGGTATTTCACGAGAAGAATACTCCACTCCTCTGCTCACAACAGAATACCTTATGCCACCAGGCTTGAAATTTTGGGCTTAGACAACTTAGAACCACATTGCCTTCAGTCTGACCTAAGCGTAGTAAACAAAATTATCTGCTACAATGTCCCACCTATCAATGACTACTTCAGCTTCAACCACAATAATACACGAGCACACAATAGATACAAATTTAAGGTAAATCTCTCCAAATTCAATTGCAGAAAATACAACTTCAGCAACAGAGTGGTCAATGCCTGAAATGCACTACCTGCCTCTGTGGTTTCATCCCCAAATCCCCATAACTTTAACCTTAGGCTGTCTACTGTTGACCTCACTCCAGTCCTAACAGGTCTTTGAGGGGAATGCATAAGAGCAGCAACCTGCCTACCATCCTTGTCCTACTGTCTCCATTTATTCGTATCCATTTCCTTTATTCATAATCATGTTTATACTTATATCTGTTATTTTATACATGCTTGACAAAATAAAGAAATATATAAATAAAATACCTTCTAAACTGTATGAACAAACTAAAACCCTATTTTCACACAAAGTAACTCAAGGATTTGATAGCATTCATCCAGTGCTACATTATAGACCTAGCAGACTAAGATCAGTGAAAAGCTTATCAGGGGAGTATGAAAATTTTGAATATCACACTTGAAACTTCTTCAGTGCATTTAAAAAGCAAATCTTTTTCTGCAAAAAAAATTGAGTCTCTTCAAATGTCTGAACAAATTTCAATTAAGTAGCTTGTGTTAAATAATCCATTTGTTATAAGCTATATTTCTAGGACAGTAATCTCTCCTTAGGTCAATACTAATACACTCAACACATAAAAGGAAACATATCCCAGGAACCACTCTGAATATACAGTAAACACTCTTCAAGGTAATATCTTCTCTAAATCATTTTCCTCATGGTTATTCCACCATTAAAATCATTTAGTCTATGCATAAATACCATCCATTTAGTAATCCATTTTCTCTTATTTAAAATAAGTTAGAAAAGTTTATTACATCATGAACCTGTTTATAAAATGTAATCTTAAAAGTAAAATATCTTGTGTTAAAAAGCTATATATCTTTTTAAAAAGTCAAAATTCTTTCCCTTAAGCCATGCAATATTGAACTATTTTCTTGTTGAATTTCTTAAAAGTTGACTTTAAAATTATTATTACACCATTCTGACACCTGAGCTGATACTCATTCATTTCTGCTACAGGAAAGAATAAGCTCTATATTTTGGGGATTCTTTCTTAATAAAGCTCTCTAAGAGGTCACAAGATGTCTGTAAACGCTTGGTCATCTAGCCCAACCCCCCACTCAAGCAGGAGACCCTACACTATTTCTGACAAATGGCAGTCCTGTTGTGTTCTGCCTAATCCCCTATGCATATCCTGATCACCCATTAAGGGTGATTCCCACCACATCTGCATACAGTTTCATGCCCGTTGCTGGTTGGCTAACTAGCAACGGGGCTTACCAGCCAATGTAATTGTCTGCCTACAGGCCAGGGGAATCCCATAAAAGAGGGCTCCCCTGGCCCAGTAGGCAGTCCGGATTTACTTGATACCTATGCCAATAAACCGAGAGCTGACTGACACTCGACTCGTGTCTTTACTCCTGCGCAATCTAACAAGAAAGATTTGTTCTGTAGGTCTGAACATGCCTTCTGGGCAAAAATATTTACTGTAATTTGAGCAGCAGAAATGGTTTGAAAACAAAACATGATTTTTGTTGTTGTTTACCCATGTCCTGTTAACCATGAATCTTGAATACTTATGTTCACATTTATGTTTCATAACAAGTCCTGATGATACAAGGCAAAAATAGTAAAAATTAAATAAAATCCAGACGAAACTCTATTTTTCTGCTTTTCTTTCCAGTCTCCTCACTTTTCCCTTGCAATAATATCTTTGCACACCCAAGCTAGATCTTCACAAGACATAAGAGCAGCTCAAACCTTTAATTGTCACATTAAAGAATAAAGTACCCATTTCAGAAAAAACAAAACCTAATGTTAGCAAATACATAGCCTACATGAAGGAACATAATCTGTATCACTGTTTCCTATTTGTTATTCTCCTTTCTACTTACTCCCACGTACACCTTTCTGGCAACTTTTTTCCTTAATTTAATTTAAAATTTTAATTATTTACTTCAATTAGTTATTTTAAACTAAAGGAATTTTTTGAATTATCAGGTGGTTAGAGTACACCAAGAGAGATGTCTATACTTGGGAGAGGTCTATATTTTTTCTCCATTAAAAAAAATGGATCCCTTTCCTCATGGCCAAATTAAAACTCTACATTTGGAACAAAATCTAATGCTAGGTTTTGCTAAACCTCCGTGAAGAAGAGATGGTGTGTTCGTCATCTCAGGAACCCATCACCACCATCACAAGGAGGCAACGCAGCAGAACTGGGGAAGGTGGA
The DNA here is from genome assembly GCA_032467955.1 of Pseudoxenodon macrops. Lineage (NCBI taxonomy): Eukaryota > Metazoa > Chordata > Lepidosauria > Squamata > Pseudoxenodontidae > Pseudoxenodon > Pseudoxenodon macrops. Next base: position 229,564 of record JANHFT010001873.1, on the reverse strand, counting down.
CATTTGCTACTTACTTACTTACTTAGGAATAAACAATGACCAAAAGTAGTGGCCAGAAGCAAAACATGCTTTTTTATGCTCTCCTTTAGAGCCATTATTCTTCCCGATAGCCATCAATACTCTGTAACTAAGAAGAAAAGATCAGTGCAACGGTTAGGTGGAAAAACCATACTACTACTTCTACCACTTTGTGATCATAATGGTAAAAAGAAAGCTCTGAGCTAAGGATGTCAAAAACCAGCAGTTCCCTGGATTTTAGCAGTGTGGATCTCTTGATAATGGCCTAACTGATCACCATGCAAGGAACCCAAGCTTTCCTGGAAGAGAGGAACTAGAGATACTCAAGTGTCATGCAGACATTACAATGTTAGACTTGGACTGGTTGGCTGGATAATTTGGGCTAATTATTATTTCTCAAGCCAGCCCACTTCACAATGTTTTTTTGTGCTGATAAATTGGAGGTAGGGGAGATCCTCATGTTTTTCACCTTGTGCTGTTCAAGGAAAAGGTAAAATATAAATAAAATAAATGCATATAGAAACATCCTGTTTTATTATAACTTTCTTGGTCTACATTGCTCCTTTTACATATACGTATGTTTTTTTAAAATGATTTCACCTCTGTCTGGCTGCAGGAGAATTACAAGAGCTGGACCCGCCACATCCCTGTGGGATGCAGGGATGCCCTGCAGGTTATGAGTGCAGAGACTGGATTGGTCCCAATGATGGGATCACTCAGTTTGATAACATCCTCTTTGCTGTGTTGACTGTCTTCCAGTGCATTACCATGGAAGGATGGACTACAGTGCTGTACAATGTGAGTAAAGTGAGGAACGAGAGGACTGGTGCAGAATTATTTTATTGGATATTGTTTCTAATTGGTTACTACTGGCTAATTTCATTTCATTTTTCACTGTATCTCATATGAGCATTATATTTGAATTCAAGCATTATTTTTAAAAATGCTGCTCCATAACTTTTGATACAGTAACACCAGACTGGCATCCAATTTCCAAATGTTATCAGTTCAAATTTATTGTTTGCAATATATTTGCATAAATATTATCCTACTAATTTCCAGACAAAAGTTATTGACACTGATTCATCTAAGCCACAAATATTTCCGTGTTGACAAATCATTTGTCTGGCAGAGTCCACTTACCGAGTAATAAAATTCCACCCTGCAAATTAATGACCCATTTTGTGATATTGTGTCATTATATCAATTCTATTGAAAAGCTACTGCATAATTTCACCCTTTTTCAGTTGCTGAAAAGATTCCTTACCATTCTTTCAGGACAATCACCATTGCTTTTAATCATAAATGTGAAAGAATCAGTTTAATACCTGCATTTGAGTAGATATTTTTTCTTTCTTTCTTTTTTCACATTTTCTATATGGCATGCTCTATAAACTTGTACAGCTGCTGTCAAAATATTGGCCAAGCAGGAACTCACAAGGCATATAAGTTTACAACAGAAATTAAGCTTCTGACAGAGTAAATCTGTTGCGGACAAGCAGAGTTGGTAATTATCTAAACGAAGGCTTTGCAGCCTTCTCCATCAAATTTTTCCTGTCCCTTCCCATCGCCTCCTCCCCTTCCTTGTCATGAACTGCACTACTCTGTGTATTGAAGCAGAACAATTGCATTATAAGTACTTGACATAACTCCTATAGGAATTTGATCATGTAACTGTGCTTAAAGGCCTGGCAGACGCCCACGAGTGAGGTAGGCAGTGAGGAGAATATCGCTTTTAATGATAGTATTGAACTTCAGGCATAGTGGCAATGCTCTCCCTGTTGGGAAGGAGTGGTGCCACCAAGTCCTGGATTAATACTTTCCTCCTTTTTAACTGGGAAACAAAACTCTTGATTTTTGGTTCCTGCTGCTCATGCTACTGCATATAGCTACAAATACCAACCCTTGGCAACTTGGCAGAGTTACTGTAGAGATTAATGATTAGGGTTCTGTCTGACTGTGAGAGACAGAGAGATTGCACTCTTACATGCTGCTTTCAGTTTTGAAACTAACAATAAAATGGATATTGGAAAAACAGGTTATTTATTATGCCTTATTTATTAGACATTTTCCTCAGAGCAGTATTTGAGGGGGGGGAAGAGAGACTATGAACACAAACTCTGTATACTGCAATTTCTCTATCATGTCAACTAGGGGCTGCTGACTTCTGACTTTTCACTCAGGAACTGGAGCCAGGAGGTTCATGGAACTGGCACACTGTAGTGAATTTTTTTGAAACTTCAATTAATGGTTTTTCCCCCTACTTAAATAGTTTTAATTACAGTGTGTGTTTTCAGTTTTGTTTGCCACCACCAAGAGTTCCTCCTGGTAAATGGACAGCTATATAAAATTGTTAAATAAATAAATAAAGCTGCAAGAACCTGGACTAAAGTATCTGGATAGTAGCAAAGAGATACAGAAAGTCTAGTTCTTTGTGGCCATATACTGTAGTAGACATATATTTTTGGAAGACTGACATAGCAATTATAACATGGGCAGAAATATAGATACAGCAGAAAGGCTGCATCCCATAATTCCCAGATAAATAAACTTCTGCTATGCCAGGAATGGATCTATTTAGTCCATGTAAACTAGAGATGAAACTTGAGAAGAGCTCCTTGGTGTACAAGTAGTCCTCATTTAGTGACTGCATTGCACAGAGACTCTTTGCAATTATGACACTGATGAAAAAAATAACTTTCCAACCGATCCTCACATTTACAACCTTTGCAGGTCTGTAAAACAAAAACAGCTGAAGTAAGATTATAAGGACAGTGTAGGAGATGACCAGGCTGAGCCCAAAGGAGGGGTCAAATGGTCATTAGTTTCGAGTCTCTTCTCACCCACAAGATATCTAAGTCCAGCCCACCTTGAATTCCATTGACTTTTATCTCCCGCCAATTTGCTCTGACGGTTAGTAGTTCAGATTCTTGTGGCTTGCAATAAATCCTGCTTGGGTTTCCTGACTTCCACACTTGACAGACAGGCATGGTTTTACTTAGCAGCAGCTTCAATTAACAATGAAATTCATGTTTACTATGTTGAGGTAAGAGTTTTGCAATTTTTACTCTCAGGAAAGTAAGCTTAGAACTTCAGGGTGTTTGTCTTACACTCTTTTCGTTCTATTTGGCATGTAGAGGTTGAGTGTCTTTAGTGGAGACACAAAAGGCACTTAGTCTATGGAATTAATGAATGAAATGAATCTTTGTTTGTGGAAGTTTTCCACTGATGATGCATCCTGGTTTTCCAAAGTCTTCATTTGTATATGTTTCCATGGATAATGAAGGCTCTGCACTGCCATAATCATCTTTTGATGCAGGAGTGAAAAGAGGAAGCAGCTAGGTCCTCTTTTTTCATCCACATCTCATCTCCTGCCCATTCATTAGCTTTTGGCATATTTGATTATTAAGATGATTCCTCCCTAAATTCATAAATATTTTTAGAGAGAAATTTAATCTCCCTTTTTAGTAAGTGCAGTAAATCTATATTTTGAAAATTTGAGATTTGTAGGTAAAAATTTATTTGCCCAAACTCAAACTTTGTAGCACATGTGTACTGTATATTAAATGGGGCAATTTAAGAATATTTGAATGGGGCTATTTTGAGACCGGAGCAATACCATTTCTGCTTTGACATATTCAAGTAATGTTATTTCTGTTTGGAGTGCATAGAGTGGGTAGTCGGCATGACTAGAGGAAGAAAGTAATATTTTTCTAAAATAATTCATCTCAGTTTTATTTTTATATTGTGCATTTTGACTGGAGTAATTTTTTTGTATATAAATCTAAAATAACTGTAAATGGAATATAACATCCTCTTTTCACATTCATTATTCCACTTTTCTATTCCTGCTTAGAATTCCTGTTAATAATTACTCATCCATTTATGACTTGTTAGCTCCTCTCTAGAGGAAATAGATACAGAACATATCATTACATAAGTCATCCAACTGGGGAAGAAACTTAAACTGCCTCTATTCATCAGCTGGGAATTCTCAGCTTGATTGTCGTCTACATTGGGTCAGTTCCCTTGACTTTAAGAAAAACTGCAAATATTACTTTTTTTTTTGCAGAAACCCCATAACATGTTTTACACTGAACTTTAAATGTGCTTGATGGACATTTTGGTTAAAGTGGAAAAATTATGCTTCTGAAAAACTGGGAGGTGTGATTTCTGGAAGGATTAAAGTGACACATGCAATGAAGTTATTCACCTTTCATTCAAACATAGTTTCCCCTGATTTCTCCTTGCCCTATTCAATTCATCATTTGCTTTGAATCAATCTGTATATACGCTACTAAAACTCTCATTCCTATAAGCTTTCACTGGGCAAAATGGTGAATCACAGGGCAATAATTTTTAAACCATGGTACCTCAAATGTGCTAATTTACAGAATGCATCCAAAATTAGCAACCAGTGACTCCCATGGAATTGAACTTTGGAAAATTTTATAAAACATTACATGATATAAACCTTAACATAAAACAGTTTATGGTACAAAATGTCACAAAGCATATCTGGGTTGATGTTTGACTACTATGCTATACTATTCAACACGAGCTATTTTCAATGCAGATAATCCCAATTTTTCCAGTGAGGGCAGCGCATTAGACATTGGTCACTGTTGATAATCTGCTAATAGAATATCACTGAAAGGATAACCCAGTGAGACATGGGTTATCTAATGTAACAAGTATTCAGCATCTGTGCTTTCAAACACTGTTTCTTCTCAAAAGATTTGCAATCGATTGGCACCTTACTTGGGCAGGAAACTGAGGTGAGATTGATTTGGTGAAACTGAATTCATCTCTTACACTAAAGTAGGAGACACAATTTCTGCTGCATTTGGAAATTCTATGTAAGTAAAGAACGGAACATAAAAGAAAGGTATATTAGCACATCTACTCCCAGTGCTAGTAGTCCCTAGTGGGACCTATTAAGTTAAGCTAAAGACCAAATATCTGCTACAACAACATTGCTTGCCTAGTTTTCAAAATGCCAGAGGGTGGGGGCCATATAGGGAGAAATTCTTTCATAAAATGGGTATTGCTGCTATCTAAGTGCTTTGGAGAAAGCAAATTCATGAAATAAGAAAAACTTGGATTTCTATAATGTCTTTACTGCTAGCTAGGTAATTTAATACTTAAAAGCCTGCTGAAGCAATTCTTCAAATCATCTTATATTTAGGAAACGTAAGGTGGGGTTCAGAGGAAATAAGGTGAGTTTTTCCTACACTTCTCCCTTTCTTGGTCTAAGAAAGTTTTTCTTCAGTAATCCTGTTCCCTTCTCCACATTTGAAGGGTCCGGTGGACATTCCATCACAGTGGCAAGAAAGCCTATTGCTAGCTTATACCCTATGAGCTAGTCATAAATGGTGATCTGCCATATAGTCCCTCTCTTGGTGACCAGACCAAATGGGCAGATTCAGTTGCCTGATGTCTCCTGGGTGCTGCAGGAAGTTTCATAAAGAGCTTTAAAGATGATAACCAGGACTTTCAATTGGGTCCAGGCAGCTTATAATGTGACTTCAAAATGGGCGCTATTCCAACTTAATAGAATTCTGATATCAGAAGTCTACACACCAGTTTTCTTCTAAATGCAATCCCTTGTAGAATGAATGGATTATAATTGGTTCACCAGCTAAAGCTAGATAAAGGCTCCCCTGGTCATAACTTCCACATAAGGAGGAGCTGGGACTCAGGAGAATTAGTAAATGATGAACAACTCCTTTGGGTTTTCCAGACTGCCCTGATATCTGCACATAGTCATTGTTCATCAGCATCAGTTTTAGCCAAATGGTAGCTAATTAACACACACAGAGAGAGAGAGAGACAGAGAGACAGAGAGAGAGAGAGAGAGAGAGAGGCTGATAGCTGCTGCCTCATTTAGATAGAGAGATTTGTGCAGCAACGCAAGCATTATTTTTCACTCTAGCATGTGTTGTCAGTTGCAGAAATTTGGCAGTAAGTGCGTGCATTGGTCAAAAATGATGTTTTAAAATACCATTTACTACTGCCATATTTGCAAACAGTTGCCTAATGAGACAGTTACTTAATAAGGGCAACTTGTATTGAAGATGGGAGATTGTCTTTGTAGGATTTACTCTGAGTTTGTTTCAACCATCCAAATCCTCACAATTTCCAGGGGCTGGTTCAAGAATTGAATGGCATTTTCAGCTGGAATTGCAGGGTGATGTTTATTTCACATGGATGTTAAATTTCTTGGAAGAAGACACTGAGCAATGAGGTAGCCCACATCATATATCCCAAGTTCAAGTGGCATCTTCCCCATTCACCAACTAGGAACCACCGTAAAATAATACCTCTGCCTCCCAACCCTTTTGGACAATCTAGAAGAACACGATGTGTGTAACATTATAGAAGAGAGACCATTATGCTGAGAGACCAAATAGGACCATGAGCTATACTTCCCCCATCTTGGTCTTAATGAAGATGATCAATCTAAGCAATCAGTGCAGTTCAATTCTCATTGAAAAAGATATATCCTCTGGAGACACTATACCCTCCTCCAGAGTATTTTCCAGTTCTAGCTGCCAATACAACAAGACAAAAAAGTCATGAGCCTCCAGAGGCCGAGCTTAGCATACAACAGGATGTATCAACTTCCTTGCATCATAAAATCAAAAGAACCCTGAACTGGTATAGATAATGTATATATAGCCCAGTACAGTCTAGTAATTAAGGCACCAGGCTAGAAAGAAGGAGATTGTGAATGCTAGTCCCATTTTAGCATGAAAACCAGCTGGGTGATTTTGGATTAGTCACTCTCTTTCAGCCCAACTCACATCACAAGGTTGTTCTTGTGAGGAAAATAGGAAGAGAAAGGAGTATTAGGTATGTTAGCTACCTTGAGTTATTTATCAAAATAACAAAGGAGGGAAATAAATTAAACGTAACATATTTGTCTGGTAACTTTTCCTGTTCTTAGGCTCATCAAACAATGAAATAGAACAACTCGCCACCCACCCCATTTTGGTTGCTTGTTATGGACGATCTTAGTGGATCAAGGAAATCAGTCTCAGGATGAACTGCTTCCTTCTCAAACCAATGAGATGTTTGCTATGTTTGATATAATTGATTGGTTGGTTATGCGCCATCAAGTCATTTTTGAATCCTAGAAATCTCTGTTTGATCCAAAGTATAGGATAATATACTATGAGTTGATTTTCATGTGCATCTTGGCATGCAAGTTTGTCTTCCGTACTGAAACAAACATACGGGAACATGATGCCAAGAGTTTGTGGACATGTTGCATATTTCATATGACAACATAGTTGCTCAACCCAGTTGTAAGTACATCTACTATGTTGCTGGGAAAACTACACTTTGGGTCACAACTGAAATCTGAGCTATATGCTCATTCAGTTGTTAGTTTACAATATACTTTGAGAATAGGCATACAGATCACAGTGTTTTAAATCCTTTTAGAAACCCATAAGAACTGGAATCCCAAAATATAGGACTCTCAGATGTATATTTTGTCAGGGTTCCGACAGATGCCCTAATTAAATCATGAGTCTTGAGTCTCTCAAACTGCAGTGATAATGAAGCCCATTACCTTGGCAAAAAGGAAAAAACAATAAATAGGCAAGTTCCCTTAACCAGTCTTCCAAGATTTCTACAAGTTTTTGATTAATCTGATTAAGTACTCTGCTGTGATGACACCCCTCTGCAATTCATTTTTTTGTTAAGAAAGGCTGAATCAAGCCTGACTAAATAAATGCACATATATATCCTTCTAACTTAATAAATCTCTATATGAACATTATGTGAACTGAGCATTTTGGTGGTAAAAGTATACCAAGCTGACTTTGTTTCAGTAAGACTTCTAAACGTGTCATTGCCAGTGAATCTATATAATACTAAAATCTGGGACCTGTCAGATTGAAATTTGGCAAAGTTTTGAGTGCTTCACATGGCCATGTGATCATTCTTTTCAATTCTCCTTGCCAGCTTCCCACAAGAAAAATCAATGGGGAAGCAGCAGGAAGTCAGAAGTTGCTTTGATTCCCAGTGCTTTTTTTTTTGCCACCATGTTCATTCTGTTTCCCAGTTTAGGTAAGGAAATATCTCTGAAATGATAACCCATTAGGTCACAGGCTGTCTAATTTCTTTTAAAGCAAAGTGTAGACAGAGGTAAAGGATTCTGCTTAAGAGGTTATGTTTATAGGCATTTAGGGAAATTTCAATAGGTTTTATTGAATATTAAATATATTGTACAAGACACAATTAGTTCCAAAGTAGTATTGGTAGTGGAAAAATCACGATCTTGAAGTCTACCAGTAGAAACAATTATTTTTAAGGATAATTTATCTGAAATTTGCATTGGTTGTAGAAATGTCATGATTCTAAAGACTGCCATTATTCCCCATCAAGATATTTCTAAAACTCAAGCTACAAAGGAAGCCCTTCTGAAATAACCCAGACAATGTATTTTATCAGATATCATTCAACCCTGTTAATTTCAGTATGTAAATAACAATATCATGGAATGAAATAAAAATGAGCAAGCAAGAAAAGTTCATGGTTAGGTTTAGGGCAGGAATGTGTTTGGATTTAATGCTGATCATAATAAACAGTTTCTGTAAGGGAAGGTGGGAACTTGGACTCTCATGCTTCAGTTACATTATCTTATAATTAGTTAGTAGACCAAAATAATTTAGTGTTGTCAGGATTTTCACACAAAAAGTTGCTGATTGGACAAAGTTCATGTAAAAAAACAAGTCAATGAGAAATTGGATATATTCACAAGCACATCTTCTCATAAGGCAGAGACAGAGAATGTCATAGACTAGTGCAACATGTTAATAAAAATTCTTATAATTGGAATTTGATGGATAGCAACTTTGCAAAAAAGACAGGAGGTTGGCAAACCAAAGGCTGCTGGTTGGCATCTGGGCCTATGGGAATTAAGTTGAATGACAGAGTTTCTCAGGGTAGAGATGTTAATTATTTTAACAACAAACAGCTACTTGAGAAGTACAGGGCACAAAGACATGGGAAGGCTAGAAGAAAGCAGCACTAAAATTAAACTGACAGATATAAGCAGAGAATTGCACCTTCAAACTAATAGAGAACAATCCACTATTTTAATGGTTTCTTCCTACTGTACAGTATAATATGTATTCTTATTTAACTTGCCTTGTCTTGTTTTGGAAAGGCTTAAGCCAAGTATGATCCAAGATCCTAGTCAAATCTTGCTTCGTCTGGACTTTCTGCTACTACTCTGCTACTTTTTGTCAGTAAGTCAGACAGCTTAACTGCCTTCATCTTGCTTCTTTTGCTTAGGAGGAGTGTTGTACACAGTTTAATGATCAGAAGGATGGCTATTGAATTCTGGGAATTCCACTAATCATTGGTTAAGTAGCCAATTTGCCTTGCTCCAATTTATTGAGCAACAGACTTCATCTCAACCCGAACAAGACTGACTGGCTTTGATTTTCATCCTCCTAGATCCAGGGACTTGTTATTTCTTGTTCTGGATGAGACCTCATTGCCCGAAACAGAACTTGTATGCAATTTTGGGGTTCTCCTGGACTCATCACTCCATAGGAGCAAGTGGCAGACATGGCCAGGAAGTCCTTTGCACAGCTTCTCATTGTGTACCACTTGTGACTGTTCCTGAATCATGAGGCTCTCCTTATGGCCATTCCTACCTTGCTCACCTCCCTTCATGGACTACTGCAATGTAGTTCTACATGTGGCTGCTGTGGAATAGTATGAACTGGTGCAGAATGCAACTGCATGGGTGATTACAGGCAGTTACTTTCCATAGGACATCACCAGCATATGCCCCAACTATTCTAAAAATGCTAAACTAAGAGCTGGCAGGAGCAAATTAACATGCTATATACAAATAGCAATTACTTAGGCTGAGGTTTAGTAAATCAGTTAGCAAATATGCAGTGAGAGACTCATCAAAAGTTTCTTGCCTGGAACAGAGAGAAATAAGTCATTGGCAGTTAGGAGAGAAAACCTGACCTGATAATCCAAAAGTTCAGAGCTAGAATTGTTCACAGAAATCAAGAGTCTAAAAGCCAATTAGAAGCCTGGGTCAACAGGATGCAGGCCAAAAGAAGGAGTGTTACTTCCACCAATGACAGGAACCTGGGGGATGTTCTTATATAGTAAGAGCACAGGCTTTAATTGATTAATTCAGTTAATGCCCTTTCAGTTCAAGGAATCGCATAGACTTTGACAGCTTTGCTTTTTATTAATTGTTGCCTTGTTTTCAAGGCTCAGCACTTGACTATCTCTTTCTCCACTGACAGAATTAACACCCATCAGTACTAAGTCAAATTCATTAGCTACAGAAACTGCTTGGTCGTTAAGTGCCTATTGACTCCTAAAATTATAGGGAGACAATCCTTCAATTTCTTCTCTTCATACAAAATTCCAAGAAGTCCATATTGTAAGCATTCAACATGTGACCTATCAGGAAATAATGCAATCCCAGCCCTCAATAACTGGGCCAATAGAAAACCTTGCAAGGTCATGTGTGAAATGAACTACAGGCATTAATAGATTATAACATGATCGGCACATTAATTGAGTCATCCATTGCATATAAATAGCAATAGCAATAGCACTTAGACTTATATACTGTTTCATAGTGCTTTTACATCCTCTCTAAGCGGTTTACAGAGTCAGCATATTACCCCCAACAATCTGGTCCTCATTTTACCCACCTCAGAAGGATGAAAGGCTGAGTCAGCCTTGAGCCGTGAGATTTGAACTGCCGAATTGCAGCTAACAGTCAGCTGAAGTAGCCTGCAGTACTGCACTCTAACCATTGCACCACCTCGGCTCTATATGCCCATGATAGTCACTGTTATTGTGGAAACTATTGATGATTAATCAAAAGCCCTAAGAGCTGTACATGGCATTCTCTTCTGCAACTTTCCCCCATAACAATCCTATTCTGTAGATGAAGCTGAGAAATAATTGTGTGTCTAAGCAGGATTATGCTTGCAGATAGAGTGATGTGTAGGTGCACTGAACAAAATAAATGAAACTTGTTGTCTAAAGCTGAATGCCATCAAACTCTTGAGATGGTAGAAATGCTTCTAATTAAAATGCGTGTTCAGGGTATTTGGTCAGAAAAACAGAATATCAACTAGATTTGGACCGAGGATGCATGGAACATACAGTATTTAGCGTCATGTAAAAGGTATCCATCAAAAGGATTGTAGGATTATTAGCATGACTATATTGGTTTTGGAAATGTAGAAACGTGAAATGGAAATCAACATATATGTTGAAAGTATAAAATTAAATTGTTGTTACACTTTATGCAGTATCAAAGTAGCACTGTGAAAGTGGAAAGCAGGAATTATAGGTAAACAAATATGAAGGC
>JANHFT010001873.1:200637-218056 GCA_032467955.1 Pseudoxenodon macrops | reverse complement strand
GAAGGCTGTTAAGTTTGATTTATCTTTGGTACCTAGCACAGAAATACACATTTCTGTTTCTCCTCTACTAGTTCCTAGCAGAGTCATTGTTATTTGCAGGCCTATATAAAATGGTATTTTCATAGAATGTGTAAAATAATTAATAAGATCCTATATTATCCTATATGCTTGCATCCCCTTCAAATGGGATCCCCTTCAAACGGGATACAATATAGCAAGCAGACATTGGACATTGTAGATGATTATGACTTTCATTGGTAGTTGTTGGGCACACATTACTGTGTTGTATTGTGGAGTAGCAAAATGTGTACCATCGTTGTTCTGCAGAAGTCTTGATCATGACTGCCAAGAATTTTTGTGGACTGATTCCAACCTGATCAATTACCTTGACAATATGAATCAAATCTTGGAAACAAACTTGATATTTGATAAGCATAGGCGTAGCTGAACTGTGTCGTTGTGAACTGGGTTGAATCATAGCTATGCTGAGCTCCAATTATAGTTAAATCCATATAAATTATCAGAATGTACTGGCCTGTTAGCTAGACAACAATAATCCAGACTCCTAGATCAGAATCTACATTTAATCTGCCAATAATCTGATGTTGCGCCAACCTGCTCACTTTTGTATATTAAAAAAAATCCTCTGAAATCTGAGCAGCAGTTATTCATCACAAAATTCAGCTCTTTTTAAGTTGAAAATTATAACTCAGTTTGTTAATGTAAAACTACGTTTAATATGTATAGTCTTAAATGAATCTTATATTAGTGTGTAGTTCTATTGTTTCTTGATTTTATTTTTAAAAAAACACATAAAATAGAAGCCTTAGTTGATCAAGGGCGTGATGGGTAACAAAAGTAAATATTCATGGTTTATGGAAGATTACAGCTTGGAATATAAAAGGATTTTAGGTAAAAAGCATGAATTAATGAATGAAAGGCAGAAAAAATATCTCATATTCATTTCTGAAATTAAAAGAAAGATGAAGATAATCCTGTGGGCTGAAGATGATTAATACATGCATTGGTGTAGGTTTAATTATGAAAGAAAGAGCTTAAACATATGTTAGAAGATACAGATTTGTTGTGGGTGCATATGAAAGTATAAATCCATAGGTTAGTAATATTTAATGTGTTTTGTTCCAGTTTCAACAAATTTTTACAGCTGCTCAATGGAAGTGGGCAAAGATCAAAAGATTAAAATCCAAGTAAAATATTATTAGTTTAAAGAACCTACTATGGTTGAGGTTCTCATAAAAATCTCTCTGACCACATAACAAATACATCTGTTCCATTCAACCAGGTCTTCAAGGCCTTTTGGAAGACCAATAGCATGAAGGGTATCTGAATTTAAGGGTGGGGAAGGGATCCAGAGAATATCCAACCTGTCATATCTGGTGGGACAGGTAGATAAGTGGTCCTGCAAGTTATCTGCCACTTTGCCATGTAGGACTTGAAAGGTGACAACCAGCACCTTGTATTGCACCCAGAAATGTATTACCATGCAATTCACATAGCAGTAATGTTATGTGACATACCGTGGTACATCAAGCGTTGCGTGTCCTGCCACATTCTGGGCAGCTGAAACTTCCTTATCCCTTTCAAGGGAAATCCCATATACAGAATGTTGCAAGAATGTACAGAATGTACAGAATGTTGCAATAATCCAACCAGGAAGTGAGTAAGGTGTGAGTGACTGTGAGCAATGGCTGCCACCTGGTTCTCAAGTAGCACTCAGGAGTCCCACCACACTGCCTGGGAGACTATTATCCTAATCAGAATTAACAATGCAAGATTCTAGATCTTGGGAGGCCCTAAAACTCAAAGCCATTCAGTCTTGTCAGGTTGAGCTGAAGCTTGTCACACACACACAGACTCCAGGTATTAGGAAAACATTTAGTGGTGTTGCTTGAATGGCCAGGTTTCATCAGCCTATTGATGGTTCTTAACTGCATTCCTATGAATGGTCTTGTCCAGTGGCTTCCTCTAGATGCTAAATAGATTGGGGTGAGAATAGAGTCCTGTGGCATCCCACAAAGCAGAAAACTAAGGTTGGACCTATCCACCAAAACACAACAGTGCCTGGAATCAGCCACTGAGGAAGGAAGAGGACCATTGAAGTTCCATGCCCCCCACTCCTAGCCACCCTCAGCCAATCCAGAAGTATATCATGATGTTATGGAAAGCCACCAAAACATCAAATATGGTTAGGATAGATGTACTTGTTCTATCCTGAGCCTATCAGAGATCACTACAAGTATGATCAATGCCATCTTAGTACTATATAACTTGGCCTAAAACCCAACTGAAATGGGTCCGCGCAATCAGCTTCTCCAGAGCCCTTTCAAGAGAAAAGCATATCGTATCTTCCCCAAAAAGGGAAGTTGGAGACTTTCCAAAAAGTTTTCCAATACTACTGGATCTTGCAATAACGTCTTGAGGAGAGGATGGACCACTGCCTCCAGTGAAGGAGCCCAAATACCACTTCAGGGTAGAAGATAAATATAAACATTAATCTGAGGAGGAGGAGAAGAAAAAACCACTAGCATACCTCCAAACAATTCCTGCATACCCTCCCAATGCTGTTAGCAATATGGAAGTGGGTGGGAATGACACAACTATGGAGAAAATATGGTATTATAATAAAAGGAAAATGAATAAAGATGCTTGATGGAATGATAAATAAGATGAGAAAAAAGTGGATATAAGATAATGAATAGATAATAAATGTCATCCTTTCCATTTTTTCCTGTTGTTCTCAAGGAGTAGCATCAGTAAGGGTTTTTAATTTGATTAACAGGCCTCTGAAAATGTGTTTTCTTTTTTATAGGGATTGTTATGTGTTCATAACATGACAGGAGGGGGTATGATTGTTAGCAAAACAAAACCCATTGTTACATAATAGCTTTCATTTAAATTCAGACTGTGTGTTACAAGAAATGTCTGCTTCACTTTCCACTAGACAAGCTAGCTTGGTTGGTCTTTCAGACAGAACGACCCGTTTCCAGGACCTAAGGCAGGGTAGAAGGCAGAATAGAATTTCATTCTTATGTTTCTGGATAATTTGTGGCAGATCAGCAAGGACTTCTAACTTCCTGATTAACAAAATTACAGCACTCCTGCTCTATCCTGCATTATACTGGTGAAATAAAAACAATACGGAGTGGATTTTTGTGGAAACGAATCCCTGCTCTTTCTGAGTATCAGTTCCAGTCTAACTAGTTAGTGGCAAGATCATTGCTGACTAACTTAGTGACCGCAGTAAAGCCAGTTTGCTGAGATTGGCTATTTTCCAGTCACCACCTCTCTTTTCCTCATTTTCTGTAAGAAGAAATATGAACGACAATATGGATCTGCTCCCCATAAAAAATTATTGAAATGGAAAAGGGAATCAGAATAATAGAAAAGAACTCTGAATGCAGTTAAAGTGGATGATAATAGCCCAACTAAACTTAAAAACTCTAAAATCCCATTTACTATGGGAACATTGTGGAGTACATGAAGAAATGACACTCAGTTTGAGTGGTACAGATACAGATTCTGTTCACATCAACAACTGGCATATTTAGTGAGGAGAGCGGCAAAATATATAAAAAATATTGACTTATGTTGGAACTTTATGGAATTAACTGAATTTTTCATTTTCTCCTATTTTGCTAGCTGATCATTTTGTTTATTTTGATATTGAAAGAGAATATTATGTTGGTTTTTTTCTTTTGTAATAGACATTCATTGCTGTTGGAAAAAGGTTAGAAAGGGAAGCTGACAGAATTCTTATCAAAACAAAGAAAGATAGGTTCATACTTTTACTGTTACATGTGGTGTACCATCAGTGAACTTGCAGAAATTTGTTTTGCATCATTCCATACGTGAACCTGTTGAAAACAATGGCAGTAGAGGGCGTAGAGCCACAAGTGACCAGAGGGAAAGGTAGATGCCCATAGTAATAGGCTGGAATGGAAAAGTTTACTTACAAAGCATTGCAAACCAGGCAGCACAGCTCAGGTTGTCTCAAGATGAGAAGCATGACTTCTGAGGCAGAGCCAAAAAAAATGTGGGTGGATGTTCCATTAATTGTTGGTAGGGAGTGGGTTGAGTTTTACATCATGCGTTCCTGTCCTCCAGAAAAAAGAGGGTGCCTCACGCTCAGCCTGGAATAAAGTACAGATTTGCACTTGGGGAGCAGTCTCAAAACTTGCCTAGGGCTTCACTCCTCATTTTGTCCACCACTAAAGTTTGAGAACCAGTGCTGAAGTGCAGATTAAAATGTGGCTATTCCAAGTGGTGAATTTATTTATTGAGCAACCTGTCCCGTTGTGATCATTTGTTTCATTCCTGGGATAGAAAACTTCTACAAATGGATTGTTTTAGGAGGTTGCAGTATTGCAAAAATTGAGAACCCATGGTTCTCAAATGAATCCATGGTTTGCTCAGAGAGTAGGAGACATCATTTGAAACAAACAAACAAACAAAAAGAGATGAGGTACGAGGGGTTAAATTACACTTTTCCCAAAGACTATTCTGGGGGATGGAAAATTCAAGGGAAGAACGTTTCAACTTCTGTGGATTATGGATAACAAGAAGGTGATGATGAGATTGAATTAGTGGAGACAGGCTTTTCCCAAATCTTCCTGAGTATGCTCCTTAATACCTGCACCAAAACATATCCCCTGTCCCATCTCTTAGTCTCTTATAGAGACCCAGCGTCTTCCCTGCCCTTTAATTCTTTATTTTACTGGGCAGTAATGGGAACTGCAGTATGGCAGAAGAGGAAAAAGAGGGGGAAACGGTTGCATCCTCTTCCTTTGCTTGTTCATGCATCTCAGTAAGCTGCTTTGGAATGTCTCTGTGCAAAGGTATTTTCCCCCAAGTGTTGCAGAACGTGATGCCTATTCTAAACTTACCACAAATAACAATGGGGATATGACTCACAACAGTTATTTGGATCTGCTTTTCAAAAACAGTGCATCATCAAGTACCCTGAACGAGCAACACGCAAAGCATAACATCTCCCAAAAATAAAGGTTTAACATGTTTCTGGTTAAGATAGCTTCAGACCCAGACAGTGTGGCCGTTAACATATCAAACTCAAAATCCTTCATTATTTATATAATTTCAGTGCATTTGTGCATTATTTTAAAACATATAGGTAGGAGATTTTACATTCAAACGGCAAATCTAGGAACAATAAACAATTTTTGGATATGAAAATAAAATGCAACAAATATTGTTCAGGGCTTAATACTTACTTACACTTTTGGATCTCATCCACTCTGTCTCAGGCAGCGGCTGGTTTCTTTTTGGTTGCACTAATTGGTTATCAGTTCTTGGACATATTTAGTGCCAGCAATAGTTGTCAAGAGAGACAACTTGCCAATTCAAAGTGCATAATAAAAAGTATAATGAGTCACCTGGAAATTTATAAATTTCCCTATCTCCCCATTTTCTGTCCAGCGATGCATTTAAAATAGTATGTAACCTATTTAAAGGTTATATTTCTCCATGAAGCTACTGAATGATGAAGCCATCTTGTACTGAGTCTCGCCTGGTTTTATTTTATGCCCTTTCCCCATTTCACTCCTACCTTCTTGCAGGTTTGGCATAATTCAAAGCTGCTAATTTCCGTGATATTACTCACTTCCTCCTAAGCACTGCTAGGCGGAACTCTTCTGTCCCCCCTCCCCCCATCAAACATTGGTGCCAACAGTTGTATAGCCACAATGAGGAATTTCAAGAAGTGCCAAAAACTGGATGAAAATAAGTAGAGCCTCCAAGATAATTCTGCTCCCCTGGTTTAACTCGCTAGCTTTACAGGATCTTTCATGGGACATTTCAAGGTATGATGCTTGATTTTTTTTTAAAGAAAATCAGGAGTGGGAAACATTATGGGACTAATTACCAAGCTCCATGCTAGTGACATCCAGCTCCTAGGAAATACCATGTCTGAATGCTAGATCTAATGGCTTTATCTTGGGAACAGTCCAAGTGTGCTTTGTACTTTGGTTGGTGCACCTGCAAGGAATAGCAGTGACCTTTTCAGTTGTCTTATGGACAGCAAAAAGTGTGACTTGGCCAAGCTGGAGCACCTACAATACAAGGATGGCTGTCACTGCATTCCATTGCTGTGGGCCTTCTTATAGAGTGGTGCAAATATAGCCTTGCCTACTGCCATTGCAAATGAAATTCCTATAAAGATTGTTCCTGCCACAAAGCAGAACCTCATTCAAAGCCCTGTAACCCAGATAGGCCAGCTTAACAGATCAAAGATGAGGCCCCATGAACAGAAATTCCCTAACATTGCTTTAACTGAAGATACTAAAGAATAAACCTGCATCTTTCTGCATTTAGAGCTTGTATTTTCTCTGTGCTCTCTTCTTCTACTGACAAGCCAATAGCTTGTGATTTCTAATCAAGAATTTTCAACACAGTTTTAAAATTGGCATGAAAGCTAAGTGTAGTTGACACCAATTTCAAAGTAGTTTATGTACATGTACATTTTCATTTGTATTGTTCCTGTGCTATACAAGTTCATAATCAGTGTCTCTTGTTCCTTTCTCTCACCCCCTCTTTGGCATTTTGAGCTGTAATGTGCTGTGCTTTTCATCATCCATCCATCAAGCTTCTCTTTTCTTTTTCTCTTCCCCATTTCATCTTAAAGGCTGTTGTTCCAATAACGCCTATTCTAGGTTAATGTAGTCTTCTCATTCTGATGTTATTGAGGCTCCTTTAGCATTCCTGTATTTTTGGCTGCATATTATTATGGCACCTATTAGTTTTGGCATGATTTTTCTCAAAATGATAATTGCAGGATTCATGAAGCAGATAGCCTTCCCCTAACCTTAAAGGTAAAGGCAAAAGTTCTCCTCGCACACATGTGTGCGACACCCCTAACCTTAGAAACCCTAACCTTAGAGCTTTCTAAATGTACAACTCTCACCTCCTAGAATTCTTGGTATGCTAGTTGGGAAATGTTGGGAATTCCAAAATTTAAAATTCACAACTAAAAGCTCACCTTTCATTTAGACCATGCTGGATGGAAAGATTCTGTTTGAAGGAGGTGGTCTCAAAAGAAATAAAAGAGCTTTGTAGTTAACAACCAGCACTCTGACTGTAAAAAGCAGAATTGGTGGGACTTTGTTAAAACAGATATGATCCATCAACAGGTGGGTTGCTGTATTGAAGTTTCTGAGTAATATTTAAAGGCAACTTCACTTGGAGTCAACCAGCTATAAGATGAGAGGGCTATTGTCAGATTCTTGATATGTCTAAAACGGAAAGTGATTATTTTCCAAAAAAAACATTTAGTATCTCAGTTTCTTTAGAAAAATGTATTGAAAAAAGAAGGGATGAGGTTACAGTACAAGAAGTGTGTTACCTAACTATTTCCCATTTAAACCCAAAATGTCACCAAATTACATTAAGAAACACCTTTCTTCATTTTGTTTTTAATCCCCTTTTAATGAACTGATAAACTGGTGGAACTGTCTGATAATGAAGGAGCTTACAGATGGTTGTTTATATAACTATCTCCTAAATCTTTATTTGCCTGGAAACTAATCTTTGTAACTACAGTTCCCTGTCTCTTTTTATGTCTTCTGCAATTCTTCTACATCCTTAACCAGGCCATTTATAAAAATGTTAAACCACACAAAGCCTTATACGAAATGGTATCATTTCTCTTCACATGGATCAGTAGAAAACAACATAAATCAGTTGTTTAATCATCAGATGTATCTGGTGAAAGTGAGCTGCATAGTTCAGAAAAACTTTAGCCTTTTAATAAAATGTCTTAATATTAAAAGACGCTATCAGATTCCTCCTGATTTTCGCCTACCATAGGCTAAAACAACCCTCCTCATACGGTTGTTTTAATGAGTCTCAAAAGGTTGCAAATCATGAGAGTATGTCATGCACATGTTGTCATTTGTACACACACATAAACATGTGGATGTTTATGGTCCTTTTTTGGTCGATAACTACATTCCTCCACTGGTTATTGATTCTAAGACATTTTTCAAACAGTTTAGGAACATACTACATGTTTTAAAAGATGATTACAAGTTTGTAACTCACTATCAAAGGAGATTATTTAGTATATGATGAGAACATGACAAAAGAGAAGTAAACATATACTGTATACAAAATTTGTATGGGGATATGGCAGTGACTTCAAAACTAGATGTCCAGTTCAGTTATCCAGGCAATGATCACTTCTGGTTTTGCTTAGCACAGATCTGGAGAACCAGAGAATGCAGATCCTGCACAATATGTATAATGGTTTGCATTTCAGCACCACAATTGCCACAAGGGGAATCTTTCCATCCCCACTGACACAGGGCAGAGGCACTTCTTCCAGTATCCCACCTAATTCTGTTCAATTTCAACCAGACAAAGCGAGGCAGGTCAAAACCAGGTGATTTGGTGGAGGGATCACTAATGATCAGACCACAAGAAGGTACCTTGGACCATTCCTCTCTCCAGCATTTTTTGGCCTAAAATGGTAGATGTTAAGTGAGTATCTGTTTTCCATGTTGGAAAAACTACATTGCAGTTGTGATGCCCTCTTGGACCTCACGGCCATGGCAAACAGAAGTGTATAAAATCAGAGGAGATGTCTGATAAGACATCAGCATGCATGAGTTTCCCCCTATGAAGAAGCTGGGAAATAGAGTGGACAGCGAAACTGTGCATGACATCATCTTTTATTAGATAGTGATAGTGAAGGGAATGCTGTTGCTCTTGATGGCAGACAGGCTCACAATAGCCAGTTTAGCTTTCATTGAGCACATATTGATAGCATTTAATCAGAGAAAGTATTTAGTCTTTACTGCTGTGCTATTCTTACTGATGGATGGACTCTTCTCAGTCTCTTTGGAAGCAGGACATGACTTTGCTTACCCACACCTTCCAAAAGGGCCCTTTACTTCTGACTTGCAATTCTGACTTGCATTGTAATTGACCTGCCATTCTGTTTACATTGTACCCTCCTGTCTTAAATTCTTCGATTTAAAGACAATAATGTTTGATTCATGCATCCAAACATTATGATTTATATTTTCTGGTTTCAATACTGTCAATTGTAAATTAGTCTTTAAAATGTTCCTAATTAATGTATGCATTAGTATCCATTTTTAAAACCTTTTTTTATATGACTTGATGCCACTGAGAGGGCTGGAATTGTACCGGGAGTAGTAATTAAATTTTTATACTCATCTTGCAGTCTGAAAGGAGAAGAAAGCAGAAAAGAACTGACAAGAAGAACCATTTCCTAGATGTTGCAAACTTTAAAACATGGCATTTAACTAAGGCACAACTGTAGTATTTTAAATTCCCTTATTTTATTTGTAGTTTAGAGCATGAGTGCTAACATGATTTTCTGTCAACAAGTGTTGAATTCTGTATTGTTCAATAAGAGTCAAAGTGTGAACAAAATTGGCAATAATTGATCTCAGGAAACAGGAGAAGCAGGAATTTAAGCAATAATCATGGACACAGTTATTTTGGAATAAGCCTCACTGAATTCAGGGATTTGCTTGTGAGTAGACATAAGCAGGAGTGTGCTGCGAATAGCAGTACTGTATAAGTTAATATTTGTTACATCATCCCAACAATCTTAAAAAATGGCAAAAATTCAGCAAAAATCAAAACAATGAGATCTAGAAAACATACTCAGAAATATAAAGTCTCCACATAAAATGGTTCATAAATGGAATATGTACTAGTAGTGTGATGAAGCATTTGATATTAAAGTTTTATTTAGTATTTACTGTAGGCACAGTTTATGCTAAAGATTCTTTCTCATAAAGCACAACATCCACTATGTTTAATATACTCAGAAAAAGTGACATAGCTTCAGGAATAGGAAGTACTGGAAATAAGTCTTTTTACTGAGGACATGTAACAGTGTGATTGGATGATCTAATCTTTTCCACATTGTATTTTTTTTAATCCATTATAAATCCAATAGCAAGCTTAAAAAGTAAATTATCTTTGTACTTCTTTTAGTTCTTTAGAATGAGAATATGTTTTTAAAAATCATTCCTGATTGCTCCATCAGATGTATCAACTTCTATATTCATTCTGATCCTCACCCTTCCATTCAACAAATAATAATAATGCTCCAACTTATTGGTTTGAGGGCCAAGTCTTCCTTTTGCCCACTTATGGAAGCAGATTCATTCGTTTGTTTGTTTGTTTGTTTATTCATTCAAAGAAAGAATGCTTGCAGAAGTTATAGGTGCTTTATCACTGGAGGTTTTCAAGAAGAGATTGGACAACTGTTTGTTCAGAACGGCATAGAGGCTACTGCTTGACTAAGGGGTTGAACTAGATGACCTTCCAACTCTGTTATTCTGTATTCTTCTTTATCCCATATGAAACATTTTAATCACCACATCTAGAAATTACCATTTCATTTTCTTCCATTTTCAGTAAAAAGTCCATAAAAAGTTTCCAGTCTTGTAAAAGTACTTCTTTATCCCTGATCAAACAGGCCAACTTTGCCATTTCTGCAAATTTTGCCATCTTCACAATCCATTCCTCTCTTGTGAATATTTCAGTATTTCTTCAATGTTGTGCATATAATAGTCTTGCCTCACTTACCATACACTGATTTTTACAGAACTGTAGGTTTTCCTTGAAAATCAGGATATAACTTGCCAAGAACTGCTAACTGAACTCTTTAAAGCTGCTTTGAATGTTTAGTTTACAAAACAGCTTTACCTAAGCTGATTGGCTTTCGTTCTATGAGGGAAAGCTACCAATTTTCTTATTAAGCCATTGTGAAAAGCAAATATATTAATTCAAATTCATTGCATAGCAGATGGAGACCAGAAATTGATTGCTATAATGAAACGTAACTTTTACCAAGCAATCAATTTAAAGTTGTCCAAATTAAAATAGAAATGGGAAACATTTCTGAGTTGAGATATCAAAATAACAATTCATTAGGAAGAGACAAAAGAGGCTTTAGTGGGCAACCAAAGGAACCTTTGCCCTGGAATAGTCTAGTCAGTCTGTCAAAATACGTTTTGGTATTTCACCATTCATTAAAATCATGTAAATTATTTAATGCTACTTAAGGAATTTAACACAAAGATTTTGATTTGATTACTAAAGCCTATACATTAAACTATGTTACACCGTTAAGCTGTAACTGACACAGTTTGGCTGAGACAAAAAGTTTTTTTTTTAAATATTTTTTGCAAATCTTTTTTATTTTTTTAAAAGATGATGATGTTATGCATTCAATAGAGTCCAACTCTTCGAGAGCCTATCGGCCAGGTCTCTCCACATCTTCCAATGTTGCACTACTTTTTTGAGTTGAAATGGTAGGTATCAGATTTGATGGTCCAGCCACTGTGTTCCTTGATGACTTGGTTTCCTTTTACTCTTCCAAACATAATTGCTTTCTCCAGCGAATTCCCCTGCATGACATGGCCAAAATGTATAAACAAAATAAATGTAGAAAAATCTATAAAAAAATCTATTATATGCACAGCAGTTAAACAAACAAATCAGTTGTTAAACAAAAAAAAAAGGTTACCACTATTATTTATAAATACTTTTACATCTCCAGGTAATAAATACATTTTATTGCAACAAATTAGCAGAATTTCTGGCCCTCTTATAAAGCTCTTAAATATAAAACAATTATGCTTGTTTGTTTGTTTGTTTGCTAACATATGGAGACCAGGTAGTTTCTAGGTGAGATTTTATGGCACAGAAGTTCCAGAGAGTGGAAAGAGGCTTTGTGCCTAAAGCCCATCCTGCTCGTGTTTGAAATGAGCTGTATTCTAAAAACAGGAAACAAAAACTAGATTTCACATCCCAAGATAAGGGGAAGAGTTTATGGGAGAAACTGCTTTCTGGAGCACAATTTTAAGTAGCACCAAAATACGAATAACAAGAGGACATATAAAAATAGAGAGATGTCAATTTATCTAAGAAAAATAGCTTTTTGAGTTCTGTAAATGAAAACATATTTGATAGGAAATAGTATTGAGTAAAAATAAAGCTTGAGCTTCATCACCAATGTCTTCAAGGTCATTACCATATAGTTCTTTTGGCAAAAATATGGAGGTGATTTTTCACCAATATCTTCAAGATTGCTTTTTACAGTTTCCAATCTAACACTAGATTGTATGTTATTTACTGAAAGTTGTCGTTTTGGATGACTAAAATCTCATGGAGTGCATCATTCCTTAAGAAGTATGTCTGCATGTGTGTGTGTGAAATAAACATACACACGAATGCACACAGTGAAGTTTGTTTATGATAGCAAGGTCTTCTTATTCCAGCAAATCATTTATATTCTGTCTTGGCAAGGGCAGATTTCTCAGTCAGCCAATATGTAAAAATGAATCTATAGTTGAGCCAGTTGGAAGTGTTTTATTTTAGCAGTGGAATAAATAAATTCTCCTGTGATCAAATATTTCCCAGCAATGCAAATGCTCGGACCATTAGATCTATTTTAGAGGTTATATCCTAGAACTGAAATGAACTATCTCTCTCCCACCTCCCAATACATACAGAGAAAGAGAGAGAGAATGATACACAGACAGACTTATATCCACACACATTACACTTGTTACATTACACATTAAGCTTGTCTATTTGATATGGTTGGCCAAATGAATGAATGAAATTAGTTTAACATTTATGCATTCTATTTTAAATCTAGAGCTGTCAAATACCTATTACAATTGCATGCCATCTGTCAGAAGTAGGTCAAATGGTGAATACTTTATGTCAGATATTATCAATATTTAGAGATATTGCCTGTCAGTTTTCAACTCTAGACAAATGCATATCAGGTATCATAAAAATCAACTTACATCTTACTAACTGAAAGGACATTCCGAAACACTGCCTCTTGCATGTCATATATTACTGAAAGACAACTTGCAGATACTATTATATTGTTAGATGCTACTGCAACTTATTGGTTGCAAATGCTGGAAGTATGTATAATGCATCCAGAGAAGATTTGAAAGATATCATCAAACAAGAATATTAATAGTGGGTGAAGAGATCATTTATTTCAGCTCTGCCATATTCTATAAAGCAGCTCAGAATTGCTTAATGGTACAGAAGTCTGGAAATTACAAATATCTCATTTCCCAATGGAGGAGACACTAGAATCATAAATCTGCAGTGAGGGTGGGCAAAGGGTATCATATGGAATTACAGTGGAGCCATTTGTAATTGGCCATTTCTAACTTAGAATATTAGCTAAGCAAGAGCAAAGATGTTGCTTTTTTTAAAGGAAAAAAAAGCAGAATCAACTATGAAACAATTGCTTTGTTTCTTGCTCTAGTCTATACAATCTCAAATTTATTCAGACTAACACTGGAAAGTTACCTTGGTGAGCATTTCCACACAACCAGTCCATGCCATTCTCGGGAGGTTGTTCTAGGATTGTGAAATCCGACTTCCTTGGACTGCGCAGAAAGATAATCTAAAATTTAGAAGACAATGACATCATTTTGTCTCCCTTCCCAAGTCTGAGTGCCAACTGTTCAGAGACGAGTGATTTCCATTTTGATAGTAAATTTTAGCAAATTCCACACATTTAATTTATAGCCGTTATTGAAGAAGGTAATGAAGATTTTGAGTTGAGTTTTAAGTGGAGTTGGCTTTTGAGTGGAATTTGATTCTGACCTTCAGCAGCCTGACTGAATGTACAACAGGTTTATAGAAGGCATTGGAAAAGTTATATCAGAATCATTTTCAGTGAAACTTTTGATCATGTCCAATGTGCATAGGAGATGGCCAACAATAATTCATGCTATTGTGCTATACAGATTTATTTACATTCATTCAGTAACGCCTAACAGAAAGAACAGCATCTCTGTCTTTGGGTGGAGAATTAATCTATAATCTCAGCCAGTGCAATTGGCAGACAATAAAAATCTTTTGTTTTGTCAGCCTTAATGGAAATTCTATAAAGAACCTTATCTTCTATTCATGTCCTGTCAACACAGCAATAATTTTAGTTTGCTCTGCTCCAGACACTACGTTCCGAAGCATCTTGTTTGAGCTCAGATCTTGATCCGAGCACAATTCAGCCAGCAATACATTATCTTTAGCCCAGAAAGTCTCTGTTTTACTCTGCTGAAGCAGCCTCATGTGGCTCTCCAAACTGTAATTCTTAGTAAATAACTGCAATGTAATATCTTCCTTTCCTCCATTCTTCTTTTTCCTTCTGCACTCCCTTCTGAGGAATAATGTGATAATTGCCATGTGTGACTATTTATTTAAGGAATAGTTAAGCAGTTAGGTGAGTTCATCCCGGGAGAAAACACTGCTACTATCCTGGCTTTAAAGTGCCATTAATTGAAACTACATTCCCACTGCAGGCGAACAGTGTCCTTCAAGCTGTTTTTACTGTCTGTTCATGATTCCACCTCCTCCTCCTCTTTATTTGTGTATGATTTTCAGATAATAGAAAAAAGAACCTAGAGACAATTCAATGATACAGTGAAGTAAATAGTTGAAATAAGTGATGTGTCATTGAAAATGTTCCTTCATTGCTGTATTTACTGTTTATACATTCTGTTCAGCCAGACCTGGTTCACAAAAAGGATCCAGAAAGAGGTGTTTCCATATACCTCAAAATGACTCCAATTATTTAATGTTGATGGGTACTCTGATCAGCTGAGGAAAAGTCTTTTATTTATCTGCCTACTTGTTCACCTTACCATTCCTCATCACTAGAGACTTCTGACAGTATCAAAGAAAGGAAGAACCAAAGCTACATCTTTTTGAAATATTTCAAGTGGTTCTCTAAAAAGAAACCATTTGGCCAGAGAAGGGGGCAGTTCTTTCAAGCTCACCTATCAGTGCCCGCAAAGTGGCCTCATCTGTCCATATGAAAGGTCTTATTGAGTAATCCAGGTAATCTTGGTAGAAGTGGCGATTTACATCTAATCCTAAAAACACTTTAGTTAGAGGAATTAAGGTTTTTTTTGGGGGGGAGAGGTTATGTTGGTTATAAAAAAGTCTTTCAGTACTTCACATTTCTGTCATCTGTCCTCCCACCAAATTTTCATGCTATTCTATTCTCTTCCTGTATCTGTACTGTGCGTAAAACCAGCTCCAGCATTTTTAACTAAATGTATTTGTTTTATTTTAGTGAATCACAATAAAAACAAATCTCAGCCTGATATACCAAATACTTCAATATGGGCTTTTAGAAGATGGCTGGGTTGCAGCTTCAGAACCTTTAGTGATGCTCATAAGTCAAGCATTCTAGCTACTTTAAAAATAATATTTTTCCCACTAGTGCTTGGAGATTATGCCTTTTAAGAAGCTCAAATGAAGCTCTTACACTGGTTTGTTTGGATATGATGTACAGATGAGTCAGAGAGAGAGATGAAGGTTTAATTATTGCCAAGAACAGTAATAAGATGAAGATGGATACTGCCTTTCTCAGACAGTCACGTCCTGCTGCATCATTGTGCTGACCAACATCATGAGCAGAATCCTTGCCAAAAGGACAAAAGAGAGATCTGGAGAGAAGAGAGAGGGCAGGCCCTTATTAAAAAGCAATGAATAACCATATTACAGCCCTGAGCAACCTTGCCAGAAGCCTTTTAAGCTGTCAGTCTTTTGCTTCATGACTTGTACTTTCCTGAGCAGCTGCCTTCTTTCTTCCTCTCTGTTCTGCTCCCCTGAATTTTAGTTAGGATGAAATAATGCTATTTTGTGGACATTAATAGCAACATGCAATTAAGTGATGAGAACATTATGCTCCAGGTGAGCTTGCAACAAATGCAGTCTGGAAAAAGTGAACATGGCAGTTGCAGTCAAAATGTCACAAACTTCCTCTTGTTATCACTACTGCAAACCTCTGCCTTTGTCAGTCAACCTAAGCTGAATAGGATCAACTGTGACATCTTCGATGACCGGCATAAGTGTTCTCATTAGAATTGCCAAACTTTCCACAGGGACAAAGCTATTGAGTACAAATCAGTTTGGGAGCCACGCTAAAGGGCACCGTTGCATGGATGGTTTTTCTAAGCAGCCGGCACTGGAATAAATTTAGAAATAAAATAGGACTACATGTATGTGTACAGACATTTAATAAAAAAATACTTCATTGTGTATAACAAAGATTGCATGTAGAGCAATTTTAGGTTATTTTTTATTTTTGTTTTTCTTTCAGACCAATGATGCCTTAGGAGCCACCTGGAATTGGTTGTACTTCATTCCCCTCATCATAATTGGATCGTTTTTTGTTCTCAACCTTGTCCTGGGAGTGCTTTCTGGGTAAGCCAGTTCTTTGACTCAATGATGATGATGATGATTTCTCACCTTTCTACTCACAGAGCACTCACTATTTCAGTTGCATTAGATGTACTTAACATGCAGCATGCTCTCTATGTTAGAGATCTCTCTCATTCAATGCTGATGATTTTACAATCAATTCTTAAACCTGGGTAATTAGCAAAATGTAAAGATGGAACTTTAGCAAAACTATCAGTTGATAATATCTAAAGCAGTAGCCATGTTGATTTATTGCAAATATATATATGAAGAAATCTTGTAGCACTTTAAAGAATGTCAGCTTTATTGTTGTGTATCCTTTCATGAATTGTATCATAATTTGGCAGTGGGAATTGTAGGAGGAAAAGCCCACACTAATTTATGTTACATCAGAACTATTAATCTTTTTAAGATGGTGAAAGTATTTCTTACGTTGATAGGAGCTTACCTGAAGTGCCTAGGAATAAAATGCTAGACCCCAGAGTATTGTAATTCAGGTTCCACAGTTTCAAAAAGCACAGAAGGCAAGAAACACAATAAAATTCTATTCCATTAAGATTCTTTGCAGGCCTTGAATAAATTCCAACAATGGACATCCTTGGTAAGATTTTCCTGGACTCATTTTTCATCCACAGAGGTTTCAGCACTTCTTTAAGCTACTGTTGCTGTTTAGGAACTAATTTAGAGATGTGATATTAGGCAAGTTACTCCTTTCTCAAAACATAATGAATTAAATAATTGACAGCTCTGCTTTTATTTGCTTTCTAAATGGTGAAATCGTTACCCATTTTCCATAACTGACAGTGGCCTTGGCCGCGTCTGCTTCGCCACCAGGGTTCCGTCTCCAGCCATCCACTCCTAACATTTCTCCTCGGCTGACACGACCCTAGTTGTCCCGGCCAATGGGCCCCAGCCCCTCCGTCCCAGATGCTTCTGTGCAGCCCATTGGACAACATACTGTTTGTAACGAATGAACAGGAAGGGAAGAGTGGTGGGGGGGGGCAGCTGGCTTCATCCAAAGGACTTTTTGTTTCAGGTGGGTATCCTAGCCTTAGAAGGAGAGAGGGAAGGAGGAAGGAAAGGGGGGGAGAGAGAAGGGAGACAAGAAAGAGACTCTATTTCTTTTATTTATTTTTACTGAAGTTGAAAA
>JANHFT010001873.1:166542-182460 GCA_032467955.1 Pseudoxenodon macrops | reverse complement strand
TCAAGCCTTACTCCCGAATAGCTCTTTTTCTCCTCAGCTGTTTTTGCCTTCTGACAGCTCTGTGCATGCGTGCATTGGGAACAGTCTCCCCCTGTTCCACTGTCTTGCTCCCATCAGACCCTGTAGGCTCCAGCACACCAGTCACCGATGGCCCTGGCCCCATTTCTGCCTCTGATGCAGAGACCCCGTCCAAGCCTTCCCCAGACTCCAGAGCTGAGCCATATTCCTCTCCACTGTCCGACTCATCTGCCAGCTCTTCAGGCTGCCGGTGAACCACAACAACAAGGACACATTCTTTCTTGGAGGAAAAAGTAGATTTTTTTTTCTAGGCCACATTGGACACCCTCTATGGGTTATTTGTTGAGATCTATAGACTGAGATCTGTAGACTGAATTAATATATCAGCATGCTCTTATTTGCTTTTATTGCACATTAGTCTTCCACACCTCATGGTTATTCACATTTCCTGGGATTAAGGAGTAAAATGACTTCACTCTGGACACAAGAATAGGATACATGCTGAGAGTGAGTGAGCAATGGAGAAAGGAGAGTCAAATTGAAGATCAAGTGCTCATGTGTGAAGATGTGTGAGCAACAGGAATTTTCCACAACTTGTAAAATTATCTGTATCACCAGATGCAGGGAAATTTTGGAATAAGAGCTTAGAATAGTTGTTTTACTTCTCACAGAAAATTACATTTAGTGTTTGAATGAAGTTGGACTTTTTTAAATTATCATGTTTTAATTTTAATGCATATTTTTACTTGTATTATTTAAATTGTAACAAAATTCTTAGCTCCAATAGTTTACCATTTTGAAAATATTGAAATGAGATGCAATCCCCTTCATATAACATGAGAAATAATGGTTGATATAAGATGAACCTTTAACGGAAGGTAGAAAATAGAGTTGGAATTAATCTTTTACTTCATATAAACTGCCAATATTTTTTTTTTAAAGATGAACCAAACTGATAGAAGTAACTCTGCAAGGCAAAAACATATTCATTTGTTGATTGGAATATTTTATTGCCAGGAAGCGGTATAACGCCTTCTTAAAAAATAATTGTAGACTGAACTAGGTCTTGAAAAGCAGGGCTTATACCTGGCATTTTGTTGTTGCTTGAGAAATGCAAAAGAAAAGTACATTTACTTTTCAGCCCAGATATCCTAAATGTATGTGCAATTACAAAAAGTTTTTACCAAATTGTAAGTTTAATGTGATAAAGTGAGAGAAACTATGAGATGAATACTATAGATATAGAAGTAAATTTAGGTTTAAAGAAACTCACTCCTGCATGCTTTTTGGATTGTGAAGCATCATTCATCCAGAAAATAAAGATCACAAGGTAGGAAGGAAGAACAAGCAAAATATAAGAGAAGAGACTATTGCAGCTGTCAAAATGAAACTGAGGTAAATGACAGGAGGGTTCTTCATGACACATGCACTTTGTATTTGGGTGGAGCTTCCTACCAAAGCACTTGGCTCTGGAATGTTTTAAGCTGGGTTGTCCAATTTTGGCAACTTTAAGACTTGTAGACTTCAATTCCCAGAATTCCCCAGCCAGCATAGGTCCTTGCCCAGCCTCAGTCAAAGGAAAGCATCATATTCTTGTATGCATGGCCAGAAATGTGTTAGATTAAAATGGAGCAGTTATTCATAAAGCTAATTTTAGATTCAGGTAATAGTTGCCATTTCAGAGGAAGGTACCTGTGCCCAGGTTGGGTTGGAAGAATTGAAGCAGAAAATCTTAACTTTTATAGGCATCTATTGGTTCCAACAAGGCTAAATACAAAGCCAATAGCTGGCCTTAAGAATTTATATCACAACATCTTGGTGAGCATAGCACAAATGGTACTGGTGCGGGGATTTAAAAAGGTGGGAAAATGCACCAGGAAATAATGAAGGAGGAGGAGAACTGCCACATAACACTCAGGCTTAACAATGGTCACTAAGAAAGAGAGAAAAGTCTGGATAGTTGACATGGCAGAACCTGGAGACATCAGGAGAGAATAAGAAGAAAACTGAAGAAAGTCACAAAATATAAAGATCTGCAAATAGTAGAATGGCAGTGGCAAAAGAAAGCAAAGATAGTACAATCAGTGAAGAGTTCCTTGGGCACAATCCTAAAATAACTGGAGCACCACTAGAACACTGATGGTTTTCTATCAGCATTGACAAGATCACTTCAAAAGGCAATTTTACTTGGAACAGTTTACATCCTGTTCCAAGACAGGATATCTGCTTATCCCAGGTCCTTGGGAAGGACTCAATAGGTGGAGAAAAATGCCAAACCAAATCTAAAACATCTGTGTGACCATGGGATTAGCCATGCCATTTGTAGGACAGGAAAGAACAATCTGTGCTCTAAACACCTAGACAGTTCAGACATGCTGTTACAATTGTGCCCTGTGTGTGTGGGAAGACAGATGGTGCATTTTCTAGACCCTGATTAAATGAATTCTTCTGATTCCCATAAACTAACTTTCAGTTCTCTTTACTCTTTACAATTACTCAGAGGTCTTTGGATATTTCTGCTCTTTCAGTAAAATCACTGAGTCATATAAATATAGAATATTTAGACTAAAGGATAAAATTTGATGTGCAACAAAATGTCTCTAAGGTTCTTGTTCCACATTTCATGTTCACAGGTAAAGGTCATGTGTGATGAGAAACATTTTGGATTAGTTTGATAATCATGATTATCAACAGAAAAAGAATCTTTATCCAATTTAGCTATTAAACCCAATAATTTCATAAATTGGTGCTTTAAATTGGAAGTTGGCTGATTGTTTCTTTTACAACAGTAATCTAACCTATTAAATGGAAACAAATGTTTAAGGAAAGAACAAGTTCCTCTTTTAAAGAAAAACTGATGTTCTGCAAAGGTTAATAGATAGGATCCTCTAAAGGGACTATGAGCATCTAATTGGTAGAAGACATTAGCAACCTTTCTATTAGGTTATAGAAAGAAAACAGCAACTTTCTAACAATTGCAAGCATTTTTAGTACCAGTAGGTAGTAGAAAACCTATCTTCTATATCAGTGATGGCGAACCTTTTTGTTGTTGTGTGCCAAAAATGGCTGCACGTGCACGCTAGTACCCATAATGCAGCACGCCTCCACACACATGCACACGTACCCGCCCATGCGCTGCACTGTGCATGCGCCCTCATTCAAAATTTGCTTGATAAAAATTGCGGCGGTGCAAATTTAACTGCAGGCTGTGTGGCATCCCCGCTTGACCCTCACCATACCTGCTGCCAGCCAAGATGGGGAAGGAGCAGGTGGTTGCACAGCCAGCAAATGCTGCCCCATGCACCTGAGCCAGCTCCCAGCAGTTCTCGTGCGCAGCCCCGCCATCCCAGAAAAGCAACAGCGGCTGCAGGAGGAAGGGCAACGGCTACCAGCCAGCTCAGGCACACCTCGCCCTCCTCTCGGGCTTCCCTTGTGAGGCCTATCTTCTTAGTCGCCTTTGCCGCTACTGCTGCTTCCACGAGTGCACGTGCGCCTGCCTGCCCCACGGTTGCCGCAAGAAGAGCAGGCAGCCTTTCAGATCTCGCTCTCCTTGTGGTAACCACGGTGGAGGCAGGCAGGCAGGCAGGCAGATGTGTGCTCGTGGAAGCAGCAGCAGTGAGGATGACCTGGGACAAGGAAGCCTGTTGGATAATTTGGACCAATCAGTCTCCCAGCCCAAAACTCTTATTATTATGAGAATTAAGTGATAGGAGAATACTTTTATGTCATCTTGAGCTCCTTGAAGGAAAGATGAAATGTAAGAAATGATAAATATTAGTAAATGTAAGCCTGACATTTCAATCTAGTCTTCAGTCTGCTTTTGGAGCCTTGACTCAAAAGGGTAAAGTCAATACACATGTGTAATATCAATCTACAATTAGTATAATAATAAAAGCATCGCTGTACTGCTGTTGTAAGCATTTAAAGTGTCACTTTCAAATATTTTTTAAAAAATATTTAAAAATATTTTACCAATACATGTTTTTTAAAAGCAACATAGGGCGTATTCTTTGGGAAAGTCTCATTGTCTTCAAGCACTTCGCCATCTCTCCTCTAACTCAGATCAATATTGTTTTCTGAAGAGTTCTTTGTTTGACACTTCTGCCTACCAGCTTTCAGCTATCAGCAGCTCCACTGCTGCTCTGTTCACTTGCTTCTCTCTTTCAGACGGAATCGTTACACTAATGAATAGATTTTTCTTTTAGGCTTTTCCTAACGGACAAAAGCAATTAGCTCATCTTTGAGTTTTAGCATGTGCCAACATTTTTTTATTTTTTTTAATTTGTACTTATTTGAAAGTAACTGATTTTCAATGCGGTTGGTGGGAATCAGAACAGGAATAATTCTGCATGAATGCCACATACCATATTTCTTTACTAGATTTATCCAGCACAGAAGATGAGTATCTGTTACAAGCTTGTACTATCCCCATAAAATGGAAAGAATCTGCCTCCTTAAAATCTGTTGAAGATCAAGAATGACAAATTCTTTGTATTTAATGAACTCTGTTTATAAAACTGACGCTACGGTCTTAGAATCATTTCTTTCAAGAAAACAGTTTTGCAATATCTCACGATTGGGAGGATATTTTTGTAAAATTTTCTGGCACCATTGTCAGTAAAAGATTTGGAATATGGATGGAGGTAGAATTCTCCCTATTCAGTTCCTGAGCTTTTATTTCCTGATATCCTCCTACTTAAGAACTGCATGCCTACACCAGATGAATGCCCATTTAATTTCACATTTTGTTTCTCCCTAAAGCCAATCAAATGCCTCTAGGCATAAAAGTGAGAAAATATATATTCTTTTAAATTCTAAATTCATAATTCCATAAACCCATAATATCATAACCTTTCCCATCTTGATGCTTTCCAGATGCGTTGGACAATAAATCCCATAGTTCTGAACCAGCATGATCTCTTTTTTAGTCCTTTTCAACTAAAATACTTGTCTAAACTGATAGAGCTTAAAATTGGCTCCTGTAGATGCATTATTTCATTTCATATTGTCTGACATTGTTCCCTTTCGGTCATGATACAGAAGAGTCTTCCAGTTTTTTTAGAAAAAGGGAGTAACACCAAATAAAAATAAAATAAAAATTAGAAAGTATATAGAAAATCACGAAAGAGAAAATGAAGATCCATAGTTCTAGCTCAGATATACTCTTGGCAGGATGCCAACAGAATAAGTGCAAAGAAATACACGGGGCTTTGTTGACCCATAATTTTCATAGATAAATGAAAAATGTAATTTGTTTCTGCCTGGCAAATGATCTATTTATAATTTTCTATTAATTATACACTGTAAGGTGTCCTACATTTCATCTGATTACTTCAGAGATACATGATACAATGATATCCTCTTTGAATCTCACTTGAATTAGAGCCTCAAGGCTATACAGAGAAGTTCATCAGGCAAGACAAATCATGTGTTTAGAACTGGGGACATTTTCTTCCAAATAAGAGGCCAGATAATCCACATAAAAGACTTACTGGAGATATGAAATTAAATAAGATGTTCTTTTTTTTTCTGACTCAGTAGTATTTCATCTACTGAAGCATGAATTAATCAAATACTCAAAAAAAAAGATGTTCATGTTTCTCACACATTTTAAAGAAGATGATCAATTAATAGAATGTCTCCTGATATTTTCTAGCAGCTACTGTACCTTTTCAGAACAAATGGCTTAATTAGTTAATCTGCCTTCCAAGGTAGATTGGATTTATCTTAAATTCATCTTTGTACTTATGGGTGCAAAAGTGCCCTGGACCCTTGGTATGCATTTTCTCACCCAACTGATTTAAATTAGTTGTAAGATTCAGTTTTTTTAAATAAGAAACAGGCATGTTGCAGAGCTAAATTTTCCAGTGTCGTCATTATTCTGAAGAACGCCCCTGAGTCTCAGATGAAGTATCTAGACCAGTGATGGCTAACCCTTTTGCCATCATGTGCCAAAAGTAGGGGGGAGCGCGAAGGGAGTGTGCACGCTTGCCCACACCCATAATGCAATGCCCTCCCTCCATGCATACTCGCATAACCACCCTCCCACATGCTGCCCCCCCCCTGCGCATGCCCGCAGGCCTCACTGAAGCCTCCTGGTAGGCCCGTTGGGCCATTTTTCACCCTTCCCAGGCTTCAGGAGGCTTTCCTGAAGCCTGGGTAGGGCATAAAATGGCCTCCCCTGCCCTCTGGAATGGCCAAAATAAGTTGGCCAGTGCGAACATGCGTGCTGGAGGTGACATAGGGCAATGCCTTGCGTACCCTGAGATATGGCTCTGTGTGCCATATTCCCTAACCAATCTGTCAAGTTCCAAGCAAAGTAGAGGAAGGAAATAAAACAGGCACACAAACCTTGTTGCAGTAATATCTCCGTTTACTCCTTCTGGCACTCACTGACAATCAATCAAATGAAATTCTTGTTAGGGCTAACTGCCTGTGCAAACCATAGGTTCGCCATCACAGATCTAGGCATTCTTAAAAAATAAACTTGTGAATTGGCTACAGTCTAGTACTTTATTTGGAAATATACACTTGCCTAAGAGCATGACAAACATATAATCCTGACCCCAGAAGCTTTTAGACTAGTCATTAATAAATTGGGATTTTAAATTGGCAGAGGCACTAATGCAACGAAGTACTGAGATGACAAATCCAAAACACCTGTAAATAAAAGGAGATATATAATTGTGAGGAAGTTGAGATGGACTATTCTTCCATTACCCCAAGAAGTAAAGACAAAGTAATGATATTCCAGAACTACACAGAGGAGAACTATCCTGTAGTTATTATTGAGTTAGCAACACAAACAGATGACTCTAATAAATATTCTCAAATTAATGCAGTTTGATTTATCTGATAGTACAAAGTCTTGGGGCAAAGTACAATAAGAAAGAGATATTCAGAGAGATACAATAGAATACTTCCTGTCCTGTGTCAGATGATATGACTTGGTAATTAACAAATGCTAAGAGAATGCTGGAACAATAACAAACAAGAGCTTGATGGAAATAACAAATAGAACCGAATCAAAGGATAAGCATGATCGGAAGGCTGAGTCTCCAGTGGAAGCACATACACAAGAAGATGCAAAAAGTATCATCATTCCCTTAGAATGCAACCAGAAATCTTACCAGCTGTTCTATCACATGTGACAATGGTTCATTTCAGATGGAGCAAATCCTGTAAACGTACCAATCTCCAAAGAAATATGAACCATCACAAATTCAATGACTTAGTCTCTTAGAATATCAGAACATAAATCAAATCATAGGAACCTCAGCTTCATAAACTATATAACAAATATTTGTGCTCTTCAGAGGGTCTGGTTATATGTGGGAATTATATTTAAATGCATTTTATTCAGTCTCCTTACTATGCTGTGTAAATGCAAGTATAAAAAATGCACTGGTGGAAAGATGTGCCATATGTCCTAAGCTGCCCACATTTAAGATGTATGCAGTTACAGAATTAATTAAACTTAATTGCTGTACAATAGTTGCTAATTAAAGTATATATCCCTCCATCTCCACCCCAGTATTAAACTTCAAATTAGTTGCCTTTACTCCCATGTACTAAAATACCTGAAGGTAATATAGAAAAGAAATCTAAGGCACATAAAGTCATGGGGGTGATTTTTATGCTAGAATGGGTCACAATGATAAGGTTCCAATGCAAAATTATTTCAATGCCTCCTCCTCACCAATTCAGCAGAAGTATCTTCCTTGCTACAGTATAAGTCTGACAAGTTAAGAAGTACTTACGTTAGTCTAATGCTGCTAAGCATTCAGCAGTATAGATCTATTGAGTTTGAATGGGACTATTAAAAGGAGCCATCCATGTGATTATAAATTTTGGGCATATGTAAGCAAGATTATTTTTATGTAGCCATCTCCCTCAGTTCATTGCAATTGCTCCATAGATTTAAGGTGGATGGTTGGCTATGCAAGGGCCACTTGTCATTGCTCTTAAGTTACTTCCAATGGAGCAAAATTTATATACAAACAACAGTACTAACCTGAAAAGAAGGTTGACATTAGGGCCCAACAATTGAGCCGATCAAGGAAAATTAATGTCTTTTGGGAAAGGAGCTAGAATTCAGAACTCACTTTGATTAGACTCCTTCAAGGTAAAAAATTTTGTATAAATGTACTGGCACATTGCAAGGTGTTAGCCTTCGAAGATTGCGGGACAATTTGGGAAAAGGAAGGAAATCCTATTTTGATCATGATTGCATTGAGGCTGAGAGAGCAGGTAGCAGTTTATACTATAATTCTTACAAAGTAGTCCTTTCAGGTGCCCATCCAGCTGGTCTTAGAGTACAAAAGCTCTAATAAATGTCTGATTGCATCATAATAGAGGAATGTTATAACGGCTAGTGTAAACAGTTGATAACAGCAGTGGAATCAAATAAGACCTTTACTTTCTGGGATTTGATTTCTGCTTTCTACATCTTGGGTGGGGGTTCTCTGAATTTCAACAAGAGTAAGTTAATAAATCTTCTCCAAGGAGTTGGCTTTTGGACCTCTCTATGCTGGCAACAGATCTCCCTGTTGGAAATGGCTAATTGGATTATGTAGCTAAACCCCAGAATGGCCCCAAGACTACATTTAATTGATAAAAAAAATATGGGAATCGTGGCTCCATTATTTACCTATATGGAACAAACAACCAGACTAGCCAAAGAGTGGGATTTTGTCATAATAGTGTCAATTTTAAGAAGGAGAGATTTACCTCAACATCTTGGCAGGTAATTCACTTATTATAATAAGCAAGCTATATGTGGAAAGTCACAGATTGGCTGAAAGTAACCTATTCTCACTTTTCAGCAGGCAGGCTTCAGAGAAGACTGCAGTAGAGTAGATGAAGGATTGTTGTCGAAGCATTTAATGGATAAATACACAGTAAGATGTATTCCTTATGACTCATTTATTGACTTTTAGAGGCCTATAATAATATCTCCTAAAATAAACCATGGGGAAAGCTCATAGGCACATTAATTGCCCAATGACTGCTTATCTCTACCTAAAAATATTCATCTTTAGGTAGAGTATAATCATCATCATCATTCTAGCCATTATCTATCCACTGCAGGATGAAGGCTTCTTCCGCATGTTCCCAACCAATATGTTTTTGAGTTTTCTTTTTCCAATTGGAAGGGCTAATACAGGCAAACCTCTGAACTTGACCCCACAAGGTGAAGAATCAAGCAAGACTGCAATGTTTCCCCTGTATTATTCAATGTTTCTATAGATTCTATAACTGGTTGTCTCACAAAAGAATACCATCCACCAAAGGTTGCAGATAGGCAGATAGCAATGCAGATAAGACAATGATTTTATCATTGACCCCAAGAGACTAATGAGAGTCTTTCATTCCTTCTTCCTCTTCTATTTGAATCACCACTTACAATTGACACACAACAAAGCAAATGTTGTGTTGCTCTCAGAAAGACCCAAAGCCTGAAATAAATTTGCAGTGGGGAGAAATAGGAACAGGTGGCATGTTTTAACTACCTTGGCATGACTTTTCAGACACCTGGATCAAGCCTTCCTAAAGCTTCACAGAAGCACTGTAGCCATTCTGAGTTATTCTTCTATACAAAATATATTCCAACTGCCATTAAGTGGTCAAACCTCTACCTCAGGGCTGTCAAATTTGTGGCCCAAGGGCTGGATGCGTCACCCACTTGAAGATGTGTGGACTTCCAGAATTCCCCAGCCAGCATGTATTTTAAAGTTGCTGAGGTTAAGAAACTCTAGCCCAACTTCTTTACAAAGTGGAATTAGTGATAGAACACCAGATGTTTCTGCTTGAGGCTAGTCAAACTTTTTTTTTTTGAGGAAAAAAATATCTTCCAAATGGCACACTAAATGAAATGCAATCTTTCACCTGAATTTTGGCTTGCCCAAGGTTAGCATCTGTTTGAGGATGTGTTATTTGGCTAAAATTGAATTATCTATCACAAGGCTTGACCCACAGACATTGGTAAAAAAAGGTCGGTTGGTAAAAATGTGAATATGTCAGATTACACTTATCTAAAATATTTTCTTAAAAATAAGGATACAAACCAAAGTGGAGAAGCTTCTTGGATGAGAAGCAAAACATCTTCAAGGAAAAACAAAGAAAATCCAATCGCCTCTTGAAAAGGCACCTTTGGGACAACCATGACCCAGATAACGAGAATCTCCATAAACATAAGGATATTAAAAAATTACCTGGCATGTAGCAAAATTCTGAAGACAGAGATCCCTTAAGGAACATCAAACTTAGTTATATAATTACTTTAAGATTTTTCCTATGTTACTACCATGAGACAGCGCTGATCTATGAGTGCAGAGATGCAGGATCTAATCCTATGTCAGGCATGAAAACCGGTTTGGGACATCAAACCAGTCACTTTTTATTCATCCTAGATTGGGAAGAAATCTCCCAACCCACATTGGACCATCATGGTAAATTATAATCCATAACCTTCATCAAGCAAGTGGGTTGCTTCACGATGATAATATTACTGAACTCATAGAAGCTGATGAATTAGGACTTGTATTGTAATCCTAATAAATAATTCAATAAAATGTCTTATCCATCAATAGTTTTTAACTTTCATTAGTTTAGTGTTGCAAACTTTAAAATTTCAGTAGTGTAAGAAAATATTTTAGTTTTTCTTAATTAATTAATTGTTAATTAATTATTTCATTGTATTAAAGTGTTTTATAATTTAAAAAATGGGCACAGTAACATTCATTCATTCATTCATTCATTCATTCATGGATACGTAAGATAAAAAGCAGTGACGTTTATTTTAGGGGCTAAATGCAAATAGCCAGGAGCAAGTTAAGTTTTCTTTGTGGTAAACATGCAGTTTTAAACATGCTTTTACCATTCTAAATGGGTTTATCGCACCATAAAAATGAACGAATGTGAATGATTTTGCTTCTCATCTTATTTCATTGGCACTAAGGGGATTCCAGGATATCCATCAGCAATCTGTGTGCTAGCAGATATCCATATGCATTTGAAGCAAACTACACTCCAATTTGCCATCAGAGAAAATGAAATCAATGCCTTATCATTCTCTTTATCCCTATTCTTGCCAGAATCCAAAGTCACAGAGTTTCCACAATAATTTGATTTTTCTTTTGTATTGTTTGTAGTGGAATAGCCCAAAATTATGAATTAATTTCAAGAACACTTGCCAGAAAAGAGCATACAGTAGTGCTTTACTTCTACCCTAATGGAATAACATTATGTCTCATTTGTTTTATCTTTGGACTTCTGGACTTTTAGTAATAATAGATTGCAGACATCTCTAATCCCCTACCTTTTTAATCATGTCAACCTCCCATTTTCTTTTCAGTATTACTGTCTCTTATTCCTTCCACTTGTTTCTGCTTCGCCTGGGTCCTTTGTTTTATTTTTGGGTGATGGCCACTTGGGTGCCACCAAAAAGAATGCCACGACGATGGAAAAGATGCAGATTAGCATTAACATTTCCATATACAGTATGTTAACTGTATAAACGTTCAATTGAAATCCAAGTTATAATTTTTAAAAAATCATATCTCATCACTGAGGAATACATTTTCATCCTTTTGTCCAAAGAAAGCTTTTTTAAAATGTGAGCACATTTTTAAAAATTTGTTGAACCTTAATGCATAGTGTCTAGACAACATTACCTTCCACTTGTAATACAGCCATATTTTTCCTCTTTTTCTGACCTTATTCCTTTTATAAAAAGTGATCAATGAAGAAAAAGATATGTGAGCAGTCCTTTGTGCAAAAAATCTTCTTTCTAGAAACATGGTAGCTATCACTGTGGACATCCTTAAAACAGACTTGGGGTTCCTCCTCCTGACTCTGTTAGCGTCCATTCTTTTCATCCTTGAGAATCAGGTGAAAAGTATGTCAGCAGAATTTGTATTGCTCTCTTAGCTGGTTTTCTACTGTCTGAGTAATAAGGGTGGTACTCGGCACTTACCAGAATCTTTTGTTGTTTGTAATATATGATAGGATGCTGGAATGTGTGGAAATGGATAAATTAACGATGGAACTAAAAGACAGAGAGGAAACAGAGTATTATAAGATCTGGAATAGGTGATATAATTGGCTCGAAAATATAAGTAAAATTAATGCATAAAGAGTACATAGAAGTTGTATTAAACTGGAATTGTATGTATGTATATTGATATATTTTTATAAATATGATAAAAGATCCTAAAAGATGTATCTAAAGCTTTATATGTAAATATCAAGGTATATAGTATATTAGGATTATATATATTATATATTAAGAAATATTATGTTTTCACCTACTTTAAGGTGAAAAATTGTATAACATAAAAAGGATATTAGGTATTGGTATGTATAAACATAAGAAAGTACATAATGTATAAAACAATTGG
Source organism: Pseudoxenodon macrops (assembly GCA_032467955.1). Taxonomy (NCBI): domain Eukaryota; kingdom Metazoa; phylum Chordata; class Lepidosauria; order Squamata; family Pseudoxenodontidae; genus Pseudoxenodon; species Pseudoxenodon macrops. The sequence goes on along the minus strand of JANHFT010001873.1, from coordinate 170,041 downwards.
CCATGAATGGAAGATTTATAATCAGGATTGATACCGATAATGGAAAGCTGTAAAAGTAGTAACGTGATTTTAAGGCAAAAAAGATTCAATAAAAATTACTTTTTAAAAATTGTGATAGGGGTAGGCTTGAGTGACTATGAGTTGTTATCCGGCCTTTAGCCGCCTTTCAAACTGCTTGAATGACAGGTTGCTGTGGCAGAGGTTGTCCATGCTGGTAACCTGTAACCCTTGGAATATTTCTGAACAAAGGTGGAACAATGTTTGAGTAACCCTCTGGACTGTTTATTTAAATATAGGTCTAGCACTCTTCTGGAAGACTAGGTAGTCCTCGACTTACAATCTTTCATTTAGTGACCGTCTGAAGTTACAACATCACTGGAAAAAAGTGACTTATGACCATTCTTCATACTTGTGACTGTTGCAGCATCTTCACTGTCAACCTGGCTTGCTTTGCTGATTTACATCTAATTTTTAGAACTCTTCTAAACTGAGCTAAGGAACCCACGTTCCCAGTAAAGCATTATGCAGGCAGGCATATTGGCAGGAACCCAGCACCTGGCATTTCCAGCAGTCAAAACCCAAAGGGCCATGGAGAACAGTCCCCAGCCATGGGATATGAGGAAGTATGCAGCCAATACCAGCTGTCAGTTTTCAGCCCCTAAAAGTTAGGGGTCAGCAACCTTAAACACTCAAAGAGCCACAAAGATCCTAACTGGAAGCCTCCCGTTCAATTCTGGAGCCGACTGGAAGTCTGGTTCCCCCATTATAGTCTCCTCCTAGCACGACATTCTTTTTCCTCTGCTGACCAGAAGTCGGTTCCCCCACCATAGACTCTCCTCCTAGCATGGCATCCTTTTTCCTCTACTTGTCCTAACCGGAATCCCCATCAATTGTGGAGCCAACCAGCAACAGGGAACCGCAGCAGAGGGATGAAAGAGCTACATGCGGCTCCAGAGCTGCGGGTTGCTGACCCCTGCCCTAACTATAACATTTATCAATGAGGCATTGCAGAATGTTCATAGAAAAAGAGTTAGTTTAAGAGAACAGGGGAAAGACTACTTTAAAAGTGGAACAGCTAAGCATGCCTTTAAACTGCCTCTGGTAGTTCAGGGTGATTTGAAGGTGACACAATGAGGATATATACCCTGTAAAAATGTTTAATATCTTTGTGCTGGGGTTAGCAAGTTCTCAGAATGAGCCCTTGGATTGAACATCTTCTCACACCTTCAAATAAGACTGACATTTGGAAAGTAGGGCACATGGCCTCCACACTTCCATTCTGTGAAGGTAGAAAGATACTCCTTTTAGCCGAACATCTACAGATATGGCAGGGAGACTTGCCGAACAGTACAGCAGAGAGCTATATCTCCTGAGGTGAAATTAAAAACTACTTAACTGTCAGTAGATCTCCAACAAGCCATTATGTAGATATTCAAATCTTTTTCTCTTTTATTTGCATGCATATACACATACACACATACACAAATGCCCACACACTGTTATAAATGTGTATGGGCTCAGCCTGCCTAATAAACTGCAATTCTTCTGGGAGCAGACGTACCAACTCCTTAGAACTCCTTTGGGACAAGAAAGGTTACTGCTGGGCTCTCACAGGAGAGAGACATTTTCGTTATGAAAGAACATTGCTATTTGTTCTTCATAATCACGCCTCTTTCATCCTGCAATTAGAATTGTTGTGGGGGTGTGGAATGCAAAACAAACTTCCCCATGGTCTACTCTTCATGCTCTGTGGATTTTTTTTATATCAACTGCAGCATTGTGGCTGAAGTGTATAATGACAGAATCAACATGTGTTGTATATATACGTATACTATAAGCCTCCAATGGATTGTATAATTGCATTTTGTCTGTATGTGTCAGATCTTATACAATATATGTGTCGGGGGTATTTTTCTTCAGCATTAATTTAATACTATCAGCTTTTATTTCTAGAACAATTTAGTTCTAGGCATATAGTCAAGATTTCACCTTATTGGATAATAAATAGCTCTTTCACATAAGTTCTCTCATGAGAAGTCAAATCTAGAAATAAGAAAAAGACTGTATCACTAAAGAAAGATGATATGGTTGAAATGCATATGAAATGCATCAGAAAGAAGGCAAAATAAGGTGTTCAGATATAATATTGTAGGAAACCTCCTCCCCCACTTCACCCCTTATCAGAAAAATGTTTCTAGGCTCTGCCAAAAGATGATTTTTTCAGAGTTAAAAGAAATGTAACCAGTCTGTCACTTAGAAAAGGATTTGATTGCTTGATTCCCTGGAAAATAATCTGGAAGCTCCAGTGCTTCGTATCAGTTATATATGGGGAGGCATGTCTCTCAACTGTGGGAAGACTTGACATATCTTTATATGCTTTGAGTGATATGTCAATTAAATGATGGAAATATACATGGAAATGTATCTGACAAAAATGGAGGTAACAAAATTAGGTGCAACTGCCAACTCTTTACTCACAAACAGGAGGAACAATGTCTGAACATACAGTATGTAATTGAATGGTGTGGGAAAACTAATGCCAAGGACAATTGTTTCTTAACATCTTACTCAAGCAGAGGCTTGAGGCACCACTTAAGAAAACCACCTTTAAGTAAAGATCCTTAAACTGAGGAACAAAGTGTGCTGTCTCTGATCAAGGTTAGGAGTATAAAATTATATTTATTTCATTAATGTTATTATGTATTGAACCAATTACTACTTTCCTGGTAAATATTTTTCAAAAAGATATATTGAACCAAAGATACAACTAAGGTTGTGCATACTTCAAAAATAATTTGGGAAAATTTGTCAGATCTCATGGGACTCTCAGCTCAGCAGCCTTCTGCTTTTCAATAAAGCATTCAAGTCTTCTTTCAGTCTTCTGTTGCTTTAATGGGATCCTTAATGTGACTCTTAAAACAGTTGCTTTGATTTCCATTTTCCTGCAGAAGCCACGCAAAAGACTTCATATTTCATACACAGCAGAAGACTATGGTATGGTACAGCTTACTCATGTTACCATATCTTGGCTTGTGCTTGCTCAAGTTATCTTATCTTGGCTGGAAATCTTCAGACAACCAGTATATCGTAGAAAAGAGTTGGAGGTTTCTTTATCCTTTTCCTGCCATCTCACGATCATCTGGATTTGTGTAATGCAGATATAATAGCACTGATGCTTGGGCCTTTGTAATGCCTGAAGCAGTTCTTTTCAGGGGTTGGATGCTGGGGGTTCACCGGGGTTCGGGTGAACCTCTAGCTAAGATTCTGTTCAGTTTGGAGAACCCCCAAATCCCACTCCTGGCTGGTGCTTGGCCTTATTTTCAGAGAGGTCTTATTATTTTTGAGATGAAGGAGATGGAGAGCATGGTCACCTCATGGCTTCTGCTGTGTTTTGGGGAGGGCTTATTTTCAGGGGACGGCTTATTTTAATGCATGCACTCAAAAGCCTGATTGGGTTTATTATCTGGGGATATCTTATTTTCAGGGAAACAGGGTATCT
>JANHFT010001873.1:153649-166532 GCA_032467955.1 Pseudoxenodon macrops | reverse complement strand
CCACTCCTGGCTGGTCCCTCCCTGCCCACCCCACCCCTCCCAGGAGTCCCCATGCAGCTTGTTTTGGATGCAGATAAGTGTAGGGCACGTGCAGAGCCTTGAGGAGGATGAAAAATGGGCCTACCAGAGGACCTAAAAAGCCTGGGGAGGCCGTTTTCACCCTCCTGGAAGCTTGAGGAAAGTCTCCAGAGCCCGGGGAGGACATAAAGCCCACATGCTGTGAGGCTGACTTGGTCACACCCACCATGGCCACGCCCACCAGCAACTGGGCAGAGAACCCCTTAGTAAAAATTTTGAAGCCCACCCCTGGTTCTTTTGAATATTTTCAATATATACATATATACAGACCTAATAGTTATCTTATTGAACCCCTTATGCACTCAATTGGAGGTACAATAAACAAAATGAAGTTAGGTGGTACAATGAGTGCTAACTTAATTTGATATGGTTAGTTTTGCTCTTTTGATCAGTAAGCCTTATCATTCATTGACTTCCTTTCTAAGTCCTTTAGCCATGAGGGGCTTTTTAGGCTATGCCCTTCTTTAAATCCTCCTAGTGTTGCCTCCCCTGGTCCTCTGCTTCTTCTTTTTCTAGGATATCCTAGAGCTGTGGTGTCACAGTGGTTAGAATGAAGTAGTGCAGGCTACTTCTGCTGGCTGCTGGCTGCTTGCAATTTGGCAGTTCAAATCTCACCAGGCTCAAGGTTGACTCAGCCTTCCATCCTTCCGAGGTGGTTAAAATGAGGTCCCAAATTGTTGGGGGCAATATGCTGACTCTATAAGCCGCATAGAGAGGGCTGTAAAAGCATTGTGAAATGATATATAAGTCTAAGCGCTAGTGCTAGTCAGGTGATTGTTTTCAAACTTCCAACCTCCTTCTACTCTAGTTTTTCTATTCCTTCTTTCTGAACAGATCTGCATTGCCTAATCTTTTTCTTAAGACTTCTGGTTTCTGTTGAATGATATTTTTTAATGATGCATTTAGGACACATGGTTTCTTGGCAACTGCAGAACTGATTTTAGTTAACATAGCAGACTTTGAACTGATAGATACAATTTTCAACTGGCAACTTGTAATGCCCTCCTGTATTTTTGAGCATAATACTTTTTCAGTATACCATTAGGCAAAATGGCAGAACAAGGATTGTCTATAGCAGGGGTGTCAAACTCAATTTCATTGAGGGCCACATCAGGGTTATGTTTGACCTTGGGGGGGGGTGGCCAGCTCGACATCACTCATATCAGGGACAGCTGTGGTGGCCCAAGTGCTCTGCCAGCGAAAACGGGTTCCCAAGCTCCATTTTCAGCTGTGACGGCCTCCTGCAATCCTCTGCCAGCGAAAACAGAACTCAAGAAAGCCACATGCAGCCCTTTCGAGTGCCATTTTCATTCGCAGAGGCACCGTGGTCTGGTCTTTCATTATTTCCAGGGTGGCCCCGTGGGCCAGATCTGGCCCATGGGATGGCTTGAGTTTGACACCCCTGGTCTATAGGCTATTGAGTTCATAAAGAGGTTCTTAGCCATGAGCCTTTCTCAGTATGTTCTGTGATCTATTAAATAAATAATAGTACAAAAGAGGATTAAATATTAGACAAACTAGGCAGATATTAACTGTTTTGTATAGATGCAAAGCTATTATTATTTATTGTTAATTATGTAGAAATATATTTGATTGTTGTAGAAAATAATGTGTCAGATAACCAGTGTGCCTACTCTGCTTACTGAACTGGTGAAGTTTATGGGCAATTTAAAGACCTCTACAGTATTTATCCATATTTATTTATTTTTATCTTGGAATCAGATGCAGGCTTCAATTAAGAAGCGCATAGGGCTGCCAGATGCACACTGCAAAAATATGTACAGTCATTAGACATCAATAAGCAATGAAAGAAAATCTCTGTCTTGTCACCTGGTCTTGTATAGTTTTTCCCCCCCAGATCTCGTAGCTCAAGCTACGTGCAATTTTTCTGGGGCAAGAGCTATATTCTTGGCCTTGAAATGTCATACTCCAAATATAGTTATAGGCTAATAAGACAAATCAGGTACAGGGGCCAGGAAATAAAATAGATTTCATTTAATTACAATTAAGTACAGGTGAAATTATTAATATCATGTGTTTAATAACTTTCCCCTTCTGTAATAAAATTGCAGTTTGATGGCAAATATTGATCTGGCATTCAAATTAGGAGAAGGACTGGTGCTTTTAACTTTTTAACTGAATAGTGTTTCAAATGATGGTGGGAAATACTTTTGAGTCTGTAGGCCAGCTGGTATTTGCTTTAGTAGATCTGGGAACCCATAGTCATACAGCCAAAACAACAGACTCCAGGCTTGTTTTGGGAATATATATATATATATATGTTAATTGATTACTTTTTCCTCTTTTTTTGCACAGTTTTTTTTCTTTTGTTGTTGTTGTTAGGGTTGAATGTATGCTTTTGTTTTGTTTCATTTTGTTGGATGGTTTGAATGTTTTGTATTTTATTTTTATGATAAAATAATATATAATATATTTTTTAAATGGGATAGATACATTGCATTTCTCTGCAATGTATCTCGGCATCTCAGATCCTGCATGCACTGTTTAATCTCTCTTGATTTCTACACATTTTAATGGTTTATAAATATCACAACAGTCAGTGCGTAGCATTGCATTTGTTTTGTCAGATAAATCTATGCCTATCATATATACAGTACAGATAAATGCAATACAGATAAATAAATAGGAGCATGTTGAAGCTTCAGCTGGTTTAGTATGCAGCAGCATGTGCCTATTGGGTGCACCATGGTACACATATGTAACACAACTGGTTTTTCATCCAGACATTCCCAGGATGTTTATGGAATCCTGGTGTCTGTGGGTAATGTTGGTAAGGAAATGTTTTTACAGGGATTGTTTAAAATTGATATAAATTGTGTATTATATTTTAATCTTTTGCTTGCCGCCTACAATTGCATTGATTAGATGGTCAATTGGGCATTCATATCCATGTGTTTACTCTATAATAAATTAATACATTTACCTTAAAAAAAACACCACCTGAGCTTTCTTGAGGAGGAACAAAAAGCACAAGGCAATCAAAATTAGCCTTTCCATTCAGTATATTTCTCTGTTTTAATTCATATAAAGCTTTGTTTACAGATTCAAGTTCTCTTACTGTTGTCATGGCAACTCAGGCAGAAATATATATGTGTGCATATGTACACATATCTCTCCCAAGATGGGATGACCTCTTTTTCCTATTTATTTGTCTGTATTGTAACTATATATGATGGGCATAGGCTTATCTGACAAAACAAATACAAAACTAGGCATTGAGTGTTGTGATAGTTAAACCATTAAAATGTGTGGAAATCAAAAGAGATTATACAATGCATGTAGGATCTGAAATGCCTAGATACATTGCAGGGGAATGAGTCCGATAGATTTTGAAGGCTAGATAAACAAGGCTGTAATTGAGCCTCACATACCTTGTGGAGTACATTTCTTAGAGATGACTAAGACATGAGTGACTCATACCTCCAAATCTAGAAATGTGTGTGCAACTGCTATACAATGTGTACTTATGTGATGGCCTCTTGGCTATAGCTATCACATCTCCCTTGAGCAGGAACTATGAGTTCCAGAAAACCTCCAGATTGTGCTCCAACTTTGCCTGAGGGAGTCACCCCATCCAGAATTAACAATGCAAAATCATTAGCCCTAAAATTCATAGCCATCCATAGCATTGTCCAGGTTGATCTGGAGCCTGTCAGATTTACAAGCTTCCAGCCCTGGAAAAGCACCTCAAAGTGCTATTGCTATGTGGATAGCAATAGCACTTACACTTATATAGTGCTTTATAGTCCTCTCTAAGTGGTTCACAGAGTCAGCATATTGCCCCCAACAATCTGGGTCCTCATAGGATGGCTCAGGGCCCATTTTAGGTACATGGTAAATATACAATTTTGCAAATGGCAAATATTTCTTGATGGCTCTGCAGTAGGAGTTGAAGGTGGCGAAAGGTTGATATTTAAGAACTACATGACAAACTGCAAATTAACAAGTCACTCAGCCCTGTAGGAATTCACCGGATAGTACTCAAGAATTCTAATTTGAAAGTTCTAAGTCATATTATATATATGTGATATGAATAACTCCGTGAATACATTGATATGTTCACAATACATATGTAAGAATAGTGTAGAACAGATGCAGAAAAGAACAGCCATAAATACTGAGAAGTTGGAGCCTTTTCCTACAAGTGAAGTCTACATATGTGGGACCTTTTGAAGTAGGAAGAGGGACAGATGATTAAATACTACTTGTGATTTATATGACTACACCCACTGTAGATTTGGTATTTCCAGCATTATATCTATAAACCCTAATGGGATCATTAATATTTCACCGGGTGCTTCTTCCACTCTTTTTTTTAAAGACCAAAAGTTGGGCTACTGCAAAGAAAGCACTATCTTTCATAATCACTTTTATTTCTTTTTCTTTATTCACTTTTATCACTTTTATTTCTAAGCATGCCTGTAAATTGAATGTTCTTCCCACTACAGTACATATGTTGATTATACATCTCGTGGTTTTCTTTTACATCTCTTTTTACTTTTCATTGGGAAAATATGAAGGCTTTGACTTTGCCAAACAGATGTTTACTACTGCCATCTGACAAGTTCTCACTGAACAGCTTATTGTTCTTGAGATAGGATATACCTTTTCTATTATTGACAGGAAAATATGCCTCTCCATAAAAGTTTGTGGGTTAAGCAAAATGCTATCTATGTGAAAATGGATTAATTTGTGTCATGGTTTACCATGAAGCTGCATTTGTAACACAGTTTCATAAACGTAAGTCAATCTGTTTTTCTATCTCTTGTCAAATCAGTGTGATCCTGCATCATCTCCACTTTTTGTTCTTTGTATTTGTCTTCACTGCAGAAGACACATTTAGAAAGCTGACATCTAAATGGATTGTTTACCAAATAAGATAAAACCTGAAAACATAGTATGAATGTTACATTTTCTTATATTAGATAGCATCATTTTTGACATATTAGCCAATTTTACATCAGGAAAAAAACCCTATTATGGTAGACCTGTTTGACATATTTTGAATTTAAAATGCATATGGGAAGTCTCCTAAAACACTTGTTCCTATCTGCCCCCTAGGCAGTGGTGAAATCTATTTTTTTTTTACTACCGATCCTAGCACAGATATCCTGGCATGTTACAGGTAGTCCTCGACTTAGTACAGCAGAGATGGAAAATTTCTTATTAAATGGTGTGGTCGTTAAATGAGGCATCATGTGAGTAGCACCGATTTTATGACTTTTTACCCATAGTCATTAAGAAAATCACCATGACTGTTAAGCGAAACATCATAGGACTACCACTTATGACCTTTCCTATCAGTTTCCAATTTTGCTTGTTGAAAATGGCTAGGGAGATCACAAATGGTGATTACATGACTGTGGGATACTGCAATTGTCAAAAATGCATGACAGTTACCCAGTACCCAAATCATAGCCACATGACTGCAGGGATGCGGCAACAGTTGTAAGTGTGAGGACGGTTCATAAATCACTTTTTTCAGCACCGTTGTAACTTCAAACCATCGTCAAACAAATAATCAAGGACTACCTGTATTAGTGTAATGTAGTAGTCTCCTATCCAATAATCTGATCAAATTCACACCTTGCTAGTTGATTATCTCTGGCTAGTTGACATACCTTTAAACTGAAGCTATGGCTGAGGGCATTGGCAGTACAAGAATAGAATAGAATAGAATTCTTTATTGGCCAAGTGTGATTGGACACAGAAGGAATTTGCTTTGGTGCTTCTATCCTTCTGCAGAGGTGGATTGATACAGACTGTAACTTTTATTGGAACCTATCTGTGTGATACTAGAGCTGTACAACAAGAGATTATCATCCAGAATATTCTAATTGTATTTGTTGTATGGTGTTTTATTTCGTACTTCTGATAGTTTCTATGGTGGAATGTTAGCTTTAGGAGATGTAATGAGGAAAAATTCCACAGCAGAGTGGACTCCATAGAGCTTAATTGATGCAAGGATTGTGTTTACCCAGGAGATTAGAGTATTACTAGAGGGACCTTGCTAGTGTTCCTGCATTTTCTTCAATCTTTTCTTCACCCTACCGTTTCACACCTTCAGCAGATCCTGAGACTATGTAGCAAAGCTGTGTCAATGTATACTTCCTTTGAATAATGCATCCACGCCCCCATCCTATCAACAACATTTCAGTTGTAGGAGAGACAGAAAATAATTTGCTTATGAAAGCTAATGCATAAGGAATGTGTAGAATCATTACTGCCTATTGGAGAGACACTGTTTTGAGCAGTGGGCAGTAGCAATAGCCTTCTTTTCTGAATTATGTACAGTGTCTACTTTTATCTGCTACAGTCTGCCAAATCCTCTGGATCATAAACCATGTTTTAGTGCTTTCAAACATGCCATACAAAATCCTCTACTTTTCTCTTACAAAGGTAAGAGGAAAGAAACCCAAAATTCTCCCAATTGCATAATCCATAAAGTTGTATTAGGAACACTACAGTCAACAAAGACTGAGGGTTATTTAAAAGGATGATATTAAAAACATTTAATAACTTCAATGAGGAACTTAGAAACTAAGTTCAGCCTGTAGATAGCTCAAGATATACTGGGAAGAAGTTGCAGGGTGTCAAGTAAGTTTACCAGCAACAGTATTCTAAAATGTATGATTATGGGCTATCAAATTGGTGTTGATTTTTAGTGACCATGTAGACAGGGCTTTTCTGGAATGACCTGTCCCCAACCACTTCCTCTACTTTTGTAATTCAGATTGCAAAATTAGAGGATATATATTTAGTACATAGTTCACTGTTTATTATCTTGAAAGTGAGAAGTAGTTTATACAGCAAACAGTATGTTGGCATGGCATATGGATTAGTTTATAGAGAAAACCAAGTCTGCTTACCATTCTCCTGGGTCTAGTTTACTCAAATGGTCACTCACAATTGCTTAGAGAATAAGGAGTAGGTACTTTCTCCCTTTGAACTTGATCCATAATTATTGGACTACTAGGAATATCTCTTTTTAGCTGTGATGCTTAGTGGGTAACTATGAACAAGGAAAAGCTCTTTTAGGACAGCAGATACTGCTTTAACAAAGTATAAAATGGCTTGTACTCAAGAATAGTCTATCTTTCCATTGGAGAGGATTCTCATCTTTCCTGGATTACCTGTTCTAGATTTGGTGTCACAAATTTTCAACATACATGCCTGATATACAGCTGACCCATTTGCTGTTTCCCTCTCAAATTACTGTTGGAAGAAATATCCATCTGGGTTCAGCTCCAAGTGGGGAAAAAGACACTGGAAACAAGGTGGCTGCTTGGAAAGATGGTTTAATGGTGGACAGCAGGACCACATATGGTTTGAGGTTCTGGGGAAAAGGCAATCACATGTTTCAAGATGTTGAAGAAGAAAAGAAAGAGCAAAGAAGAGAGTGTTGTTGGGAGTCCCTGAGTTTTTTATAGCCTCTATTGGGCCCCACCTCTGAGTTTCCTGTTCCTGTATAAAAAATACACTCTGATTGATGGTCAGACTCCCATGGGGCGGGGTCTTAGCTAACTTTGTAGGCTGTCCTTCAGGCTTGGTTGAGCCTTGCTGGTGATGCATTCTCCCCAGGTGCAATGTGGTGAGTTCTGTTGCAAGATGGGTAGAGTGATAATCCTATCATGTCCTGAGGGCCATGACTTAATCCTATCACCCTGGAGCTGAAGGGGGAGGGGGAGGAGAACTGCAGGAAGCTACTTTGTCTTTAAAATGTGTTTCTCCTTTTCTGCCATCCAGCGAAATATAATATTCTGCCTTTTAAAATATTTCCTAGGATATTTCATTCCTCTGCGGGCGGTGTGCTAACTTCCTTCACTATAGAGCTCTACATGGCATCTGGACTAATTTATTGACGGACTACCTGTCTCCCAGAGTATCTGCCTGGTCGATTCAATCTTTCAGGGTTGGCGCAGTCCAGGTTTCACTGATTAAAACAATGCAATCTACTGAGATCCCTTAAGCACCCCTTCTCTGTAGCAGTACACTAGAAGTAGGTCACTCCTCATCTGAATGACTCCCACTCTGTTGGGTGTTTCTGAAGAGCCTTGAAAACCTGGCTCTTTGCCCAGGCAAAGTGTGATTTAAGCTCCTTTTCTTTTCCTTTGTTCTCATCTGGATCTCTTATTTCTGCCATTTTTGTCCCTTTTTATTTTGTGTTGTTTTCTTGTTTTTAAATGTTTTTCATAATTTGTAAACCACTCAGTCTTTGCAAGTCAGGCAATATATAAATAATAATAATGTAGTGCTCTCCTAAATTTGACAGAAAGAGCAGGTAATATAATTCTAACAAAATATTACCACCTGTACCTTCCTGCAGACTTTTAAAGATTCAATACAGAGGCTTGGAGATTAAATGCAGCACACAACAAATTCAGTACAGTAGGAACTGGCCTTTCAGATAATTTGATTCCAACCCCTGCTTGGACTCAGAAGCGTTAAAACTTCACATTAACCTAATTTAAACAAAGTATGTGAAATAGGTTCTGTTAGCGTACACTATATGCAACCCAAGGATCTTAATTGATTTTTAAGATATATGTATAGCTATGCACATAACTGGGGCATCAAAAGTTCAGCTACATACAACAGTCTTTATTCTCAAGCAGTAACTATTTTGTTGCTAATCAAATGATTTACCAAATATTAGTTTCAGTTTTTGACTAGTTATAGTTACATTAAAACATTGGGTGTGTGCACTGCACTATGTGGATGTCATAGGTTTGATTTGCATGACAATACTAATTGGATTGTACTTTCTTCCAAAGGATCCTTGCAAAATAGATTACAATTATATGGTTCCTGGTTTTTTTAAATACTTGCTTCTTTTTTCCCAGCCTTTGTTTCCTATATACTTTCTGAGAACTAACATTATGTAAACTACCAAGATCTTTCTCAGATGTTCTCTTTTTTGTAGTTATTAGTATACCAGAATTGTAATAGGCACAATAGAAAGCAACAGTTTTAACGCAAGTAGTACATAAATATAGTACTGTAGTAACCAACAAATAAGATCATTACAAATGATTGCAAATATTAGTCTGGAAACCATTAATTTGGGAAAGATGATCTAGACTGATAATAACCTTGATATGTGGAAGATGGTGGAAGAAATGCTTGCTTTTTCTACTTTGTACCTTAACTGGTGTCTTTGTCAGTTGGGAAAAGAGCTGTGCTAATATTCAGGCTTCCTTTCTGCAAGGCTGACTAGCAGCTGCATCAGGCAGTTTTACCCAGGCAGTAAACATTAACAGGGATGTGAGAAGAGCAGACAGTGAAACAGATTCCTCATCACTTTTTATTAGGAAAGATCTGTCAGTTAAATATTGCATCCTGCAAAGTGAACTGGGGGAAAGGAGAAAAATGCACCAGAAGTGGGCATTTATACTACAGTCATCTTTTGAGGCACTCCTAGAGAGATGAATTTTTATTTTAAAAAACTGCTACAGGCACAATGCATGAAATATGGGATATTGGTGATGATATATCACCAATACGTTGATGATATAGACATCTATATGTCTCTGTCCCAGGCGAAATAAGTGTTGGAATGTATGACGGCAATAGGGGTCTGGATGGGGAACAACAGACTTCAACCGAGCCCCAATAAGACAAAGTGGCTGTGGGTGGGCCCCTCTACACCCAGGAGTTTATTAACTTTGGTCTTGAAAGGGGTTGCACTGCTCCAGAGAGTTCAGGTGTGTAACCTGAGGGTCCTCTTAGATTGATGGCTCCTGCTCAAAGAACAAGTGCTATGGCCAGGATGCCCTTTGCCCAGTTCTGTGTTCTGTGCCAATTGCATCCTTGCCTTGTCACTTATGCCCTGGTCATTTCCTAATTGGACTATTGCAACATATTCTACATGAGGCTACCCCTTAAAAGTATCTGGAAGCTTCAGCTGCTGCAGAACGTGGCTGCATGAATCCTACTGGGTGCCCAAATATAACACCCTTGCTCTCTGAACTGCACTGGGTACCAGTTTGCTTCCAAATCTAATTCGTGTTGGCCATCACCTATAAAGCTATCTACAAACCCGGCTTTGCCAAATCTCATCAGCCCTTCCGGCTGGTGAGACATGGAAGGTATGCTACAGACCCCATCAGTCAAAGAAGTTTGACTGGTGGGGGTCTATGAAGAGAGCCTTCTCTGCCACTGCACTGCTTCGTGGAATATCTTGCCCCAAGAAGTGAGAAAAGCCTCCAATCACTTGGCCTTCCGCAAAGGGTCAAAACACAGCGTGGCCTTGCACGGACAATACAGAGGACAATGCAACCATGGGGCTGGCTAGTCCCTTGAGTCCCCCTTCCTGTAATAATCTTAACACCATATGGCCATTTTAGTATTCTACCCCCTTTTTTATGTTTCATTGTTGTTATTCTTTTTAATTTTGAATTTTTTAACCCTAATTTAATTTTAGATCTCTAATGTTAATTTTTACCCTCCTTGAGGGTGATGGGTCATTTAGAAATATGAAATATAAATAAATAATACATAGTCTGATAATGGAAACAAAAGCAGAATATTTGTAATTTGTTCTGTTTTTCTAGTGATTTCCTGCATTAAATTAGAGGTTTTCTTCTAACTAACTCAGTTACACATTGTGTCTATATGTAACAGTTGTGTAATAAAGTATTAAATTACTAGAATGGGCCACTTGATAAAAATCTGCTCTTTTTGCTAGTTCAGACAGTTCTCTTTCTGATCACTTGCTGGATCCAAGGAAGCTTCATGCTAAGAGGAAAAAATACATAGTATTAGAATAAAGAAATTGGAAAGTGTGTTACAGCTCAATGGTGCACAAAGCAACTATTGGAGGTGAGGGTTGTTTTTTAAAAACAAACAATGCAAGCAATGCTGATCTCTGGTTTTTAGTTTAGTAACGTATTGAATTTTGCACTTTTGAATGATTACTGACTACTTTTTTTGGAAGTGTGTGCAGTACAGTCATTGTTCTCAAATTCTAATTTTGGAAGACTTGTATCCTGCAGAGATAACATGTGGCTCTATAGATACTGCTATATTACAACTCTCAGGTTATTTTCTCATTGGCCATTTGGCAAAAGTTACTGGAAATGGAAAATTTAAAGCCAGTAGTAGACTTTTCAGACCTCAAAGTAGATGGTGATTTGTAAAATATCACATGGGTAGAAAATCTGCACATTCATCCTGTATAAAGAAAGATTAATGTCAAACCTCTTAGCATCTACTATCAACTAGTTTGCTGCCTGTTTTCCTGTTTCAGAAGAACTTACAGATGTCCCAGCCTCATGTTACATTAAATTCCATCCCAAGCTACAGATAACCCTAAAAGTTTTAATGACATGCACAATGAAAAGATTGCTAATTTTCAAATCATCCTAATCCTAGGACCATGCACATAGCCATGCACATAGCACACTCTTCCATGTAACTTGTGGCCCATCGGCCATCGGCCCCTTCAGCAGCTGAATCAGAGGAAGAGGAGGAGGCGTGGGAGTCAGGGCAACCTGGGAGCTCTGAGGGTAAAGAGGGAATGGAGCTGGCAGAGAGACAGACAGAGGCAGAGCCTGGGCCATCCTTCAGCCCTCAGATGGAGAATCAACAGCCCTCAGGCGGTTGATGAAGAAGAGGAACAGCTGGGTCCTGTGCCTGATGTGCGGCTGCACAGAAAGCAGAGAAGGGGAGAGCAGTAGAAAGCTGTGGGCCGATCCTGGGGAAGGAAGAGCCACCGCTGCTAATGAGGCCCTACCCTAGCTCTGGGGATAAAAGGCAGGAGGTGATGATCCTGCGAGAGGAACTTTTTGCCAGGACTGCTGGCATTCCTAATAAAGGACGTCAGTCCTTTAAGGTGTGGACAATATGCAAAGCATCAGGTAAGCTACCAATCCTCACTAGTGGGTGCAGTAGCATAACAACACATGTATGCCACATTGATTTCCAATGCTAAACTCAAGCTTAATGGTTTAGGGAAACTACTTATTTTGTCCTTCATCTTTTAAACATCATACTGGATTTCCTTACATAAAAAGTACATATGGTACTTTTTGTACCATAAATATTATGGTACAAAAAATATTGGGAATGCTGCAGGTTAAGCAAGTATGGCCTATCCATACAATGCTTCCTCCATGTCCAAGAAAGAAAAAAAATATTTTGGCTAATTTAGCTTGTTTTCCTCTTGGTCTAGAAATCAGCTAAGTGATCTGGTTTACACGTTTATTTTCCTAAACTATAATGTAACTGGTTTAAACAGTATGGTTTTAAATCATGGTTTATAGTTTTATTATGCAAACCCAACAATTGAGGAGTGTATTGAATCACAATTGAAGGCATCATTACTTAGCATAATGGACCAATCTGATCAGACAATGAAGACAAATAGCTGGAATAGTTCACTTAAGGGATATATTTGGTTTCAGCTAAGTGCATTATTTGAACTTGGTCAATATACAAATGTAATTTAAGCAAGCAAATTTACTTACAATATATTTGTTTATCCAGTCAATCGCAATTTAATCTACTCAGCATTATAATTATTGTAAAGTTGCTTTAAAAAATTGCAGGATGGTTACCAAATAAAAGATAAGTAAGCAGTTTACGGATGTTGTCTTGTTTACCAGCCTGAGTTTTACCAATCACAGCCAAGAGTATTATGGACATATTTATGCATTTCAAACTACATGGTGAAGAGCTAAGATTTTGCTCTAAATGTCAAAAGAATTTACAGCTCTTCAGCTTAAACTTGCTCCGGTTTTTTGGGTTCTCGATCCTTCCCCACCCAAATATAATATATAATCAT
>JANHFT010001873.1:134694-151912 GCA_032467955.1 Pseudoxenodon macrops | reverse complement strand
ACCAGCCCATGGTGCCTCTGCCGGCGAAAACAGAGCTCGGGAGGGCTGCAGGCGGTCCTCCTGAGCTCCCTTTTCATTGGCAGAAGGTTGCAGGATGCCGGCGCAGGCAAAATCAGAGCTCAGAAGCCCATTTTCACCAGCAGAGCACTCAGGCCACCACAGACGCTCCCAACACAAGTGACGTTGAGGTGGCCAGGCCCCACCCCGGCCACGCCCTCCCCCAAGGTCAAACACAACCCTGATGCGGCCCTCAATGAAATCGAGTTTGACACCCCTGTTGTAGAAGAAGCCACTTACCATGACAGAGACATGCAGGATGTGCATCTGTTCATCCACAATCTCCGAAGGCTCTTGAAGGCTTGGTGGCGTGGCCCGGGAAAGTTGTTCGGCGCTGCTCATGGACACATGGAAGTAGAGGGTGCCGTTTTCCAACCACTGCTGCTTCCAGTGCACCAAAGAAAGATCCGACACCGTCCCTGACATCTCTGCAAGAAATTAAAATAGGACACAGTATTGATAGATTGCTGAAAGGGCTCCACCTCACAGCCGTTTGTCATTCATTCTGATCTGCAATTGTATTTTTAAACTTTACATGGTTGCGTTTGCTATTCCTTTCTTATCTCGTCCACGCATTTCCCCTTTATGTTCTGTCAGAGTTTGTTGCAAAAGTCAAATCCAGAAAGCACACACACACAACTGATTCAGCAGGATTCATTAACTTCTCTTTATATACATAATAACACACGAGATTTAGATTTTGGAGAGGAAAATAGGGGGAAAATCTGCCTACTAAGTATTCATCTGGCCAGCGTCCTTAGTCTGGTCAGCTTCAGCACATTATTTTATCCCTTGGTTAGGGCTGACAAAAAGCTTCTAAAGCACAGCTGATAGAGAGAAGCAATGAAAAAAGCCTACAAAGACTTAGGGCTGGAAAAAAGCTTCTTTGGAGGGAGTAGCAATGAAAAAAGGCTGCAAAGATCGATTCACTCTTCACTCGCTTCGTTAAGTTTGAAAAAAAGCTTTGAAGAAGCTACATTCGACATATAAGACGCACCCAAATTTTCAGCCTCTTTTGGGGGGGAGAAGTGCGTCTTATACTCTGAAAAACATGGTACCTCATTGAGCAACTATGCATAGCTTTCATCACAATGGTGATGAAAAAATAATTTCATGGCCAATCCTTGTTTTTTACAACCTTCACAAATCTGTAAAGCTGAAAGATGGAATAAGATCATAAGTAAAGTTGTGGTTTCATTTTGTGACTGCCTTGCATAGCGACCAAGTTACTGGTCTCAGTTATGGTAGCTAAATGAGAACTACCTGAATAAGGAAAAGAAAAGAAAAACTGAATAAATATATAGAAGAAAGTGAGCCCATATGAATCCAGTATTTTTCTCCCAACAAAACAAAGTGATATCTTCTTGGCAACACTCCAAGTTCAATAAATCTAACACTTTTCTTAGACAAATGTATTCCAAGTTTTCAGTATATAGTTCAGTATCTTTAAGCCATATTTATCTTTGAAAAATGTTATTAATAATACTTTGGATATCAGACCATACAGAGTACCGTAATTGTAGAATAAACCCAAATTATAAATATCCTCTCAGTTGTTGTTTATCTATAGTTGAAATCAGCCATAACTAATATACAAGCACACATATACATATCCCCTGTCCTGATCATCACGCTCCCCAGATTACGGCTTGGCAATAAATTCACAGATCTCTGAATACTTCATTATTTTGTTCCACTCCTCAGCTAGATTTTAGAAGACTCAGATATGGGTCAGCTAGATTAGAAATTGCACTGAGACATGGATAATGTTGTCTCAGTGATAACATTATGATAACAGGGTTTTACAGCCCTGGGGCCATGTCTTCCACCTCCTCCCCTTCCAAATGAATGGATACATGGTACAACACTTAATGGTTTTGGAAGTAAGCAATTCCTGTATGCTTACATAGTATTCATCTCTGCCCTGGGAACAACTGGTTCCTAGTTTAAACCTCATAGTGATTTAGAAATTATATCTAAAGCAAAATGTCCCTCCTTAATTTTATGAGATATCCAACGAAGAATTCAAACACTAAAGTAACAAAAGTATGTGGAGTTAAATGACATGTATTATATCATAAGGCAAGGCATAGTATATATACCCAGTGAAATGCCTACCATTGTTGGCTCGCATAACTGTACCTCCAGGAATAATTCAGTTTCTGCTCAGTTATTATACAGTAAAAGTTAGGACACTGTTACTGCAAAAGGTAGAGGTAATATTTACTGGTGTGCTTTTTCTTCTCCTTTTTTAGTACTTAGGAGAGCAACTATTAAAAGGAACCGGACGGAAGCCATGAATCGTGATTCTAGCGATGAGCGTGTGGATATCTCATCTGTGGGTAAGATTAAGCTAACAATGTATGTCCTTCATCTAGTTAAGGTACCTCATTCTACTACAATATAATATTTGTCCCAAATCATAAAAAGCCACATTCAAACAGAAGTAAAGAAACAGATCAGATCTATATTAAGTAAAGTGGACAATTGAATATTTGCTATACTACAGCTGCTATACAGTCAACTGGAGATGCTACTCCTGTACTTTTTTCATTGTTGCTCCCTATAATGTTTTGTGGCTAGAAGGTAGGAAGAAAATCTGTCAAACAGGTAAAGAAAGGCCTCATGACGGAATGACAGAATAACTGTAAGCTTTTTAATAATTAAAGTCTATAGTGCATTCTACTAGCTCTCAGCACTTCTTATCTCTCTTCTTCATTCCATTGTAGGAACCCCACTTGCTCGATCCAGCATCAAAAGTGCAAAATTGGATGGGGCCTCATACTTCCGACACAAGGAACGCCTCCTGCGGATCTCTGTTCGTCACATGGTGAAATCCCAGGTGTTCTATTGGCTTGTCCTTGGCATAGTGGCCCTCAACACTGCTTGTGTGGCTATTGTCCATCACAAACAGCCTGCATGGCTTACACACCTGCTAAGTAAGTGATGGAGTTCTGTGTTGTCCATTCAACATTCTTGTGACCAATTTGAAGCAGAGAACAAGAAACAGTAGCCTAGAACCAACTGCATTATAAGTAAAAGTGTCTCACCTCCACACAGAGACTGAGCACTACCAAATGGAATTTTGGTGATTGTGGAGTGTAAGCATATTGTGACAGAAATTTAGATCAGAATTATATTCCATTGAGGAAATGTTCTCATGAGGAAATTCATGAGAGCAGTGATAAATCTCCTTCTTACCTCCAGTTGCATTTACTGGAGAGAATGGTATTGAAGTTTTTCAATGCATAACCCAAAGGAAATGCAACCCAAAAAGTAGCTCTATGAAAATATCTACATTTTCCTGAATATTGTAATGTAGTTCACAATTTGTTAATGTGTGCAGAATGAATAATATTAGGAGAAGGTGAAAAGGAAAATGCATATATTAGGAAAATATATAGAATGTTATAGAATACATTTTCAAACAGATCAGTTTTTAGAATTATAAATTGAAATAGTCATGTGTTGTTTATCACTTAAAAAGATTCCTTTTTAATCTTACTAATAAAATGGGCAACTCGCATTGTTTTGTTGATGGTGTCACAAACTTAATTTGATAATGGCATCATGGGTGCTTATAAACAAAATTGTATAGGCTACAATAGCACCCCAAATAAATAACAGCTGGAAGAACAACAGGCCTGGAAACAATAGCAACTCAGAAGAACAAAATTGTGAAATTATTGATAAAGTTTTGCAAAAAGCCTAATCTGGAGAAGAATGTTTGACTCTTGAATTCTGAACACTACAACTGCTAACTCAATCCACTAAATTCCCTACAGCAGGTTCTTTACTTACTACATGAAAAGGCTTCCAAAATATTTTTGGGACATCCCATATTACTGCTTGTACATGAAATAAGGGGCAAAAGAAATAACAGGCTTCTTACTGGTTTTGCTAAAGTAAACTAAAGTAAATCAAAATAATCTGCATCAATTAGGTGTCCTGAAAGAAGAATGCTTGAAGGATAATTAGAACAGAGCTGGACTAACTTCTAACTTCTTTGCATACATTACCGTTTATTTTTATTGCAGACATCTGTGTTTTAATTATATTGAGAGGCTGACTCAAATGAAATATCTTAAATATCGGGTTTGATCATATAAAAACACAACTTACTTTGTAAGAATACCAGCAGGCAAAAGCTCATCAGCAGAAATTGGGCAATGATCCACTGATGTGCCTTCTAATTTATTCTTGGAAGTTGGATAGTGAAGAAATTTTTATCATGTTTCCCACATTTTTATAAGCTGCAGTCATAGTTGTAACTAGCTTTTCTGACCTATGTTGTTTGATTGAGTACCCAATCAGATAGAGAAATCTGACAATGTCAGCCTGATAAGGTATATCGTTCATTTTTGTAAATTTTCTTTAAAAAAATTAATGAGTCAGAAAGGTAGAACTGGAACTAACCCATTTGGATGGCTTTCTTTCAGACTATGCAGAGTTTATATTTCTGGGCCTGTTCCTCCTAGAGATGTCCTTGAAGATGTATGGAATGGGACCACGTCTCTATTTCCATTCTTCTTTCAACTGTTTTGACTGCGGGGTAAGCAGGGCAAATGATAATGAAGGAAATAAGTTAGTTGGAGGAAATGCACTGATGTGAATAAACCCTTATAAATAAATAGAGCACAGAATGTGGTGCCATAGATGAGCAAAGGGAAGTTGGTTCAGAGGAAAGTTTTACAGTTATTTGATTAAACTGATGGCTATGTGTGCAGTCCCTCTATGTAGTCTATGTATGTCAGAAGGAAACTTATCTTTTAATTGGCTATCAAGGTACAGCTCTTCCCACAAAAGTGGATTTCTGGAAAAATATCACTGCTACAGGTAAAACTATAGCAGAAGATAATTTTATTGTATAGAGCCAGGAATATCATGGATGGATGGATGGATATAAAAGAAGCAATGATTTTGCTCACTGTTAATTTGCACCAGTGGAACTGGAAAAAATTAGAGCAGATAAAGAAAAACAGTGCATAGTGAGAAAAGAAAATAGAAAATAGAAAAGGAAAAGGAAAGGATTACAAAGAAGTGGCTTCCGATCTTATTGACAATGGTTATAAATTGATTTATATTTTATCATCTCTCTTTAAAATCATGTCATAGTTTCCTGCTTTACATATGCTATCCTTTTGAATCACCAAACTCATCAATTACAATTTCATTTTTGTCTTTTTTTTAGGGAAATGTCCATAAGCGGTTTCCAGTTACTAATAAATATAGTTGTTGGTCTTTCTGTAACAAGTCAATTTTGCCATCTTTGCTAGTTCTGTCATATTCATCATCCATTCCTCTGCTTTAGGTCTTTCTGTTTTTGTGTAAATAGCAATATTGCAGCAATAATCATACATAAAAAATAGCAAAACCATTGCTTCTTAAACATTTCTTTCTTGTCCTTACTCTTAATGGGCAAATTCCAGGAATACCTATATCCAGTCCTAATTGGTTAAAAAATAATTTCTCTCCAGAAAATAGTTGGAACTACAATTCTGTAAGGTGGAAGATTCCAACACAAGCTAGTTGGCATTGCTAACAAGCCAACGTTTTTAGGATTCTTTGAAAGAAGCTCTGATTACTTAATTGCCATAAAACTAGCCAGTGTGTTGTTTCTATTAGGGTTCAGTGATTCAGTAATTTGCATTGTTTTCAGGTGATGGATTTTGTACAATTTAGAATGCAAAGTAGATCTAAAATGAATGAAGTAAAATATGTAGCAGGTTCATTATTGTTATTTCTTAGTTTCATTGCAAAGTGTAAATATAGTTGTTGATCTTATGTGCGCAAGACAGCACAAACGTGTGAAGCATCTTTTGAGAAGGGGAATTGTTCATACTGGTTGAGAGACCCTATTGGGATTATAGTTGAATATAGTATTCTTAGAAGGTTGCAATTTGGAGACCACTGTATTATTTCAGGATATCTTCTGTGCATGTTTTCTCTCTTAGGTTACAGTGGGGAGCATCTTTGAAGTAGTTTGGGCTATCTTTAGACCTGGGACCTCTTTTGGGATTAGCGTCATGCGAGCCCTACGACTTCTACGGATCTTTAAAGTCACAAAGTGAGATTTCTTCTACCTGTTTTCTCAGTGTTTCCGCTATCCTTTTTCTCTGCCTTTTTGATTGTTTGATTGACAGATAATAACTTCCCCCTTTTCCTTTGCCATCCCTAGTGTTAATAATATTGTGCTATCTACCTATAAAAAGCTAAAACTGATATAGTAACATATAATTCTTGTTAATATACCATACACACTCATGCTCATAAATTTTCCTTGGAACATAGTGGAAGTTTCAGAAGACTGGAAAACAGCCAACATGGTTCCAATATTTAAGAAACAGAAAAAGTAGACTCGGGAAACCACAGACTGATCAGTTTGATATCAATACCTGGGAAAATTCTACAAAATAATAATTAAGCAGTGAGTGTTTGAGCATTTAGAAACAAATAGGGTAATTATCAGAATCAGTATGGATTTGTTAAAAACAGGTCACACCACACACATTTTATTGCTTTCTTTGATGAGGTGACTAGATTAATTGACTAAGAGAATGCTGTGAATGTAGTATCTTTAGTCGTTGGGAATTGGTAAGGCAGACCATAGTCTCCTTCTTGATAAAGTGGAAAAATGTGGGCTGGATGTTCCTGCTATAAGATGAACTCACTACTTGGCTGAACAACTATATCCAATATGTGATCCTTAATGTACCTCAAGGTTATGCCTTGGACATAGCACTGTTCAACATCTATGACTTAGATGAGGGAACAGAAATCATGCTGATAAAATATGTGGGTGATACAAAGTGGGGGGAATGGGTATGCAGCCTCAAGATTCAAAAGGATCTTGAAAATGTTGAACATTGGGTGCTATTTTACAAATGTTGTTCACTGTTGCGAAATGTAAGATTCTGCATTTAAGTAAGAAAAGCTGTATCTACAGAACACATACAAGATTGGTAGTATCTGCCTTAGCAATAGTACTTGCAGGAAAGATCTAGGACTCTTGGTACATTACAAGTTATGAATGTCCCAGCAATTTATTGCAGCTGCCAAAAAAACAAAAAAAACACACCACTGCACATCAATAGAGGTTTGGTGTCAAGGTCACAGTGAGTGATGAACCACTCTATGCTGCGCCTATCAGGCCACATCTGGAATAATGTATACAGTTATTCTCCATAATACAAAAGAATGTTAAGGAACTGGAAAAAGTGAAGAGAAGAGCAACAAAGATGGTAAAGGGCTTGGAGGCTACATCTTGATATGTTTTGCTTAAAGATGAGAGGGTTAAGGGGAGGTATGATAGAAGTCTTTTGATACATGAAGGGATGTCACAGGGAAGAGGCATTAGATATATTCTCCATAACTCCTGAGGGTAAGACAAGAACCAATGGATAGAAGCTTTACATTAAGAGATACCTGAACTAAAGATAAATTTCCTGATTGTGAGAACTATTAAGCAATGGAGCAGCGTGCCTGCTACAGTATGGATGTTCCATCACTAGAAGTTCTCAAGAAAATACTGGGCAATGATTTGACAGAATGGTATGAACATTCCTACTTTGGGCAAGGAGTTGGACTAGAAGATCTTCAAGGTCTCTTACAACCCTAGGATACTATGATACTATGGCAAAATTCTGCTAAATTCTGGTTACCCAAATAAAACAATTTTGTGATGCATTTGGAAGCAGGCTATAACAACATCTGGATTTTCCAGGTATTGGGCTTCCTTGAGGAATTTGGTGGTCTCTCTGATGAGTTCTATGAAGTCTATTATCAGCCTGCTCTTCCTCCTTTTCCTCTTCATTGTAGTCTTTGCTCTACTTGGGATGCAGCTTTTTGGTGGCAGGTAAGTACATAACCATCTTTAATATGTCACGCAAAATGCTAGATTTTTCCAAAAAGCCCCAATAACATTTTCCAATAATGCTACTTAATGCTTAAGTGCCCTAGGAGAAGCAATTGCTTATGGGTTTTCTGCAAGATAAGAGGGCCTAGTTCAATTGATTCTGAAGAAAGATTTTGGAAGATATGTCTTTCTTCTATTTTGCAGATTTACTGCATAGACATAATACTCAGTATCTGTCGCAGAAATAAGCATTCTAATAGTCTTCCAGTTGCTTTTTAAAAATTGCTTCAAAGATTCATAGCTCTTACTTCTGGGTTTGAAAATTTGTACACATTGGCAATTTGTTAGAATCCAGAAAAGCGGCAGAAGATTGAGATCATGCTTTCAATGATAAAGAGATACAATTAAATATCTAAAACAAATAGTGATTGCTCTCCATTGCTCTTCAAAGATAATTCCTGAATTATCTTTTCAGCTATATTATCACTCTATTCTCTCGCCCTGATTCTATTTTTTCTGCCATGCAGGGGCCATTTAGACGATCAGCCCCTTGCAGGAATCCAAATTAAAACATGCCAGACAATGGCTGTCTGGATTTCATATGAGCAAATTCAGTAAAAGGAAGTCCATCATCTTTTTGAAATTCAGAATTACAGAAAGAGACCATAAGGTTGGATAATGCAACTTTTTGCTCTCTTCTGTGGGCTGAATCAGAAAAAAAAAGTCCTAGCATTAATGTTCACATTTATTTTCTTTTATTAAACAGATTTAATTTTATGGATGGCACTCCTTCGGCAAATTTTGATACCTTTCCTGCAGCCATCATGACAGTTTTCCAGGTATAACTCTGTGCTTTGCAACCTTGTATTAGAGAAATTAAATCCAACATACAGGCTTTTACTACAGTAGTTTATTTTCAGGGAGGGGGGAGCCATAATATATCAGGAAGGTCCTGCTTAAAAATGATAATTAAATGTCAAAGTGCTGTCCTTTCCTCTTTGTAATGTATAATGAAATATATTGCATGTCCTGATTTTGTGTATTTCCCCCAATCTTATTGGTAATAAGCAATATGGATGCTATAGAGGGTAACTCACTGAGAATGGAAAGGCAGTTTGGAAGAACTGGGAGATCTGAGACTATATCATCAAAAAATCATTTTGGAGAAAACATAAATTTCTCTCTAGAACCAAACTATCATCCCACCTTTTTAAATCCAAAATAATGAGAATAGTTAAGTGTCAATTAGCAGATGTGAAATGTTTGAACAAAGGATCCAAATATAGAGTCTTCTCCCCATTAGTCAGCTTGGGGGGGGGGGAACAATAAATAGTACTGGGATTTTACTTCGAATGATGAAATAAAATATTGTGGCCTGGTTTACAGATCAAGCTAATTTAAGGCTTGTTTAATTGTGATTGTTGAACAATTCATAATGCTTAGCTGCAGATCACACGTTCTGCAAAGCCAATATCAAATCACATTACTGCTTAGTAAGATGTGTGAACTAGGTCAATTGCTAAGAAAATATTTAAATAAGAATGAGCAAGATAACAAGCCCCACATTTGGTGCAATTAAAAGTGCAAATTTTAACCTATGAAGCCCTATATAGTTTGACACCAATTTACCTTTAAAAACCTTCTACTCCAACTAAAATCAATTCTCCTTATAAAAACATCTCCAGAAAAATTATTTGTAGTTCCCTGCTGCTGTTGAAGGGACAAGGCTAATATGAAATATTTCTTTGTAATATTTATTTATTATTAAACTTCTATGCCACCCATCTCACTGTGTCAACTCCAGGCGGCTTACAGTTACACAATAAAAAGCCCTCAATTATGGAACACTTCCCTAAAAAAAACTATATTAAAAAGCTACATCAATTCCAATGTTATTGCCCTTCTGGAAGCAAGTCAAAACAGAGCTGTTCCAGAGGGCTTTTAAAATTTAATTTATTGAAAGAACACCATAAATAAATTTTTTAATATATTTGTAATTGTTGTTTTATTATATTTTAGATACTGTATGCTTATACATTTTGTAATTATCTTTGTGCAACATGGAGAATCATTTGATTGTGATGTCTTAGAAATTAAATCAGTTCAACAATCAGTCAGTACTGAGTGGGTACAAAAGCAGTATGGACTTTAAGCTAATTGCATAGGACTCAAATAAAAACTCCCAAGAATGGGTTCAACTCCTTTTTGTGTTTCATTTTCTTTCTGTCAGGCAAAGATAACAATGTTTTTAAATAAAGTTAGCCTTTACAACAGCAATTTAATAAAAAATACCCACATGATTTAATAGTTAAATAAATTTGAATTTGTAAGGGCAAGAACTAGAATTCACATGTGGACAAATTATAATTAGAATAATTTGATCAGACCAGTTAAAAACTTAAACAATATTTTAATTTTTTAAATTATGAAATCTATACTCCACTTTATGCTTATTACACAATTAAAACTACAGATTGTCATACAATAAAAAAGAGAAACTAAGAAGCTTAGTGAACTATTTCTCATCACAAAATGTTTTTTAAAGTTTTTGTTGCTCATTTCTCTCAACATTCTACTGAATTAACATACCTAATAATATGTAAGTTCTTCAAGTTATTGTCAAAGTTATCTGTAACCAGAATCCCCCAGTATGATTCTTCATTCCTTAGTAACAATCCACCAATTGATTTTTTTAATCTTCGACTTCCCATCACTACACTGTCCTAGCCTTTTCTTATTTGTATAAAGCCTGGGCATAGGCAACACAGAAATGAAATGAAATGAAGGTTTGAGTTCTGAGATATTCTTATTGTCAAAGTTTCCACCTGTATTTTTAGCTATAAACAACTATAACTGTAACTATAGCAACTAACTTATTAATTGTAAGGTATCCGTGGTTAAATTAAAGAAACAAACTCTTCACTAGAATTGGGGTGTGTGTCTTTTTGTGTGTATGTGTTTACAATGTAGTAGTAGCACGATAATCTGCCTATGCCTGGAACAGTACCACTCTTGCTGAAGGAATTGGACTAGCAAATGGGTGTCCTTAGTCAATGGAATTAACTATATGCGTTTCACTCTCTTTTGGCCTGCCCTACCTTGAACGGTGTTATAAGAAAAAAAATGAAGGGAGATCCCTCTGAAAGCTCCCTTGAATTTAGGAGGTGGAATAGAAATCAAATCAACTGTTTGTTTAGATATTAACAGGTGAAGATTGGAATGAAGTGATGTACAATGGAATTCGCTCTCAAGGTGGTGTCAGCTCAGGAATGTGGTCATCCATCTACTTCATAGTCCTCACATTGTTTGGGAACTGTATCCTTCTTAATGTATTGTTTTGAAATATAAGTTGTAATATTTGACCATAGAAAGTAGTAATGGGAGCACTTTTGTCAACATCTGTAAGACTCATCATTAGAGTATCTCCACATTGAACTTTTGCCAGTCTTGAATTGATTCTATGCCACTGTGTTCCCACACTATCATCTCTGTTCAGCAGACTTCCAATTTCAGTACTCAATAGTTTTTATAGTTTAAGTATTAGTGCGCCATATAACTTGGGAGCCCTCTCTCTTGGCTTCTAGGCTCTCCCTACTTTCCTCCAGAAATTAAGTTATTATACATCAAACTACTGCCTCACAGTTGGTTTTTATAGGTCAGCATGTTACTTAATCCCTCGTCTTTTAAAAAGCACTAGACTCAATACTTGGATGGAGAAGTGGGACAATGGTTGGATTATCTTTTTTGTACTCTTTTATTGGCCAACTAACTTGCATGATGTTCTCCACGTTTCAAGGTTGTCACAGTGAGAACACATGCAACTAGTTTTAGGCTGTTTCACAAGGTTTGGAAGGTAAAAAGATGGCATGTTCTTCTTTGTACCTCTGGGCTTAAAAATCAGTGGGACATCACTCTCTTTCCTTAGGCCATTTTTTTGATTGAAATTTCTATCCATGTTCTATTTTCTTTTCCCCATGAAATTATTGTTTAGATATTGTTTAGATTAGAAAGCTAAAACCCTTCCAACTTGAATAATTAGTAAATTTCTACATGGCAGGTTGATTCTGTATTATTTCCATCTACCTGCTTTAATTTGAAGTTTCATTCACGCCTCAACTATTCTAGATACCCTACTTAATGTATTCTTGGCCATCGCTGTGGACAACCTAGCCAATGCACAGGAACTGACAAAGGTAATAAAATGTTGTAGTATTAACAATCTACTGTATCTTAATAATACAGAAATCAATGTATTCTTAATCATGATTGTACTATTTTTATAGGATATCGTTTCAAACCTGGTTTATCAAACTTAAATTTTAAGGAGACAGAATGCCAAGAGCTTAAACCTGGCATGTATAATATAATTAATATAAAACAAGGATCTTTTTCAGCCAATGCAAGGAGCTTTTTATAAGTATTAAGGAGTCCTATTAAGGAGTTTAGTAATAATG
This sequence comes from Pseudoxenodon macrops, assembly GCA_032467955.1. Taxonomy (NCBI): domain Eukaryota; kingdom Metazoa; phylum Chordata; class Lepidosauria; order Squamata; family Pseudoxenodontidae; genus Pseudoxenodon; species Pseudoxenodon macrops. The sequence goes on along the minus strand of JANHFT010001873.1, from coordinate 139,546 downwards.
GCTTTAAGAATAACAGAATTATAGAATAACAGAGTTGGAAGGGATCTTTAAGGTCTTCTAGCTGAATCCCCTGCTCAGACAGAATACCCTATACCATTTCATACAAATGGTTGTCCAATCTTTTCTTTAAAACCTCCAATGTTGCAGCACTCACAACTTTTGGAGGCAAGTCGTTCCATTGATTAATTGTTCTAACTGCCAGGAAATTTCTCCTTAGTTCTAGGTTGGTTCTCTCCTGTCGTCAGGTGCTTTGGAGAATAAGTTGACCTCCTTTTCTAGAAGAGGGAAAAGACATAACTTCTCCTGACTTTTCATCCTTCTGTAGTAATCACTTTAATAGTTTTCAAAACAATAAATTTAATCCAATTAACTAAAAGAAGAGAATTGCACAATAAAGAGGCAAGCAAAGCAAAAAAATAAAAAGAGTAAGCAATGCTAATTAAACTGGCAACAGAAATGTTTTAAACTTCTAAAGGACAGGTACCCATCACAAATGAGACCATATTTTTAAAATCTGCCTTCTCACTTTCTTAAAGTCCTACTACCTATTATTTTCCCCATTGTTTTTATTTGAAAAGCTTTTGTCAGTTTCCTCCACAAATAGGTTAATACTCTTCATTTCAGCTAGGCTTACATCCTTCCCATTCAGATTACTTAGTTTACAGATATAATTATTCTTTCTCATTACAGTCCTCAGAGTTTATTATACTTATCTCTTTAATAGCTCAGTATCACAAATCTCACTCACTTTTCTCCAGTTTGCCTGTTGATACTTGTGCAATTATTAAATTACAGTTATAAATTGGAATCATGCCTAGATGAGTTTCACTAGAAATTGTGTGCTTATGATCCATGTTATTAGAAAATATGTAGTGAGTCAGTTAAGAAACTGTGACCACTGCTGCTTTCATAATGGTGTTTTGGTAGAAATAGAAATAGACCATGTCATAACTCTAATTTCTAGTCCAGCTACATTAATCATTTGTAGTATATGGATGTTAAGCAGACCGTCTATTACAGACAAGTCTATGTCACAGTCAATAGGAATGAAACAGAACATAATAATCTTTTTTTTTATTTGCCTCTAGGGTCAAATAAATATGCATCTCTAAATGGAAAAGGCCTGTGATATTTTATATATAAGTAATTCATTAAAATATTATTTATCATCCCTGTTTATTATTCAAATTTATACCCCACCACAGTCTTTAAAAAGAATCAGTGAATATTTAAAACTGGAAAATAAAAAGTATAAAGTAAACATCTTCAAAAGAAGATTGGATAGCCATTTGTCTGGGATGCAATATTGCCTTGAGCAGGGGGGTTGGACTAGAAGACTTCCAAAGTCCCTTAAAGTCCTATGATTCTATGATTTAGTGATTTAAACTGGTGTACATTGGAAATGAGATGTAAATATCTGTTTTGGGGCTCATGGTATAATGTCATAGTCTTCTGTATTACCCAAAATCTGTCTTGGAATGGTTCCTACCTAAGACATCATCTGAAAATTACATGTAAATAATTTGAAGAGTTTAGAGGATGACCAGAATATAGTTTTATTGTTATTAAGCATTGACATTTTATAGATGAAATACCCACATGCAAGGGCATCACTTGTTTATATTTAAGAACTACAGGTCATTTTCCACTTCCTGTAAAGTCTCACTGCATTTTACAGGGAAATCCTCATTTCAACTGTTTTTGCTACTTTTGTTATTACATGTATTTACTTCTCATTTCACAGTTTGAGGCGACTCTATGATCCATTAAGCCAGGAGATGGACTGTAATTTTGAATCAACTGAATAATGAAAGCATTATTTTATATGTATATTCAAATCAAATCAAATCAAATCTTTTTATTACAGTCTTTGACAAGTCTTGATGATGCACATTTTTTGGCTTGGGTAGCAGTATTAAGATACTCTGAGTTGATTGTAGGAAAAGTGAATGCAAGGGTAAAAAGGAATAATGGCATCGATTATAATTTTACAGATATATTGTCCAGTTGAGATCTGAACTGCCATTGATCATAAAGAAAAGTATCACACAACCATTCTGCTTAGCGATAGCAATTATGGCAATTCTGGTTGCCTTCAGTAAGTACCGTAAATCACCATTAAGCAAGAACATTCCATAATTGCCTTTTGCAATGTCCTCCTGTCTTCCTCATTGAATCTACTTGATGGAAGCTGGCAAAGAAGATCACCAAGGATAAAAACATGACTGTGGGATGCTGCAATGTCTTAATTGTGACCTGGATGCTAAGGGCTCAGGTCACAATCATGAGACTGCGGGGACATTGTAATGGCTGGAACTCCAAGGAGCGGTTATAAGTACCACTCGTTCTGCACCACTGCAAGTTTGAAAAGTTGCTGAATGAGTGGTTATAAACGGAGGACTATCTGTTGATTGGATATATGTTTTATAGATCTTTGAAGCATTGCAGAAATCCCCAATAAATGGATTTCTAGGAGGAATGTTTATGTACAGCCCTGGGCCTATCATACAGGTGCCAAAGTCCATGTATCTTTCTCATATTTAAAGGTAGTGCAAACCTTACTGTTGCAACTTGAGATAATTATGTAAGACATTCATTCAAAGTATACAACTTTTTCTTCTATTTAACCAGCACCTTTGCCTTTTCTTTAGGATGAGCAGGAGGAAGAAGAGGCTTTCAATCAAAAGCATGCTCTGCAGAAAGCCAAAGAAGTCAGTCCAATGTCTGCTCCCAACATGCCTGCTATAGAGTGAGTTGCCGGTCTCATTCATCATAAGCCACATTACCTTACACCCCCAAACATGCTGCAGTCATAACTCTCAGAAAGAGTAAAACATAATCTGTAAGATTGAGAGAAAATATAAAACAAGGTATAGTGTTTGCTTGGCATATGGAAGCTTCCAAGGACAATCTTTAGAAGTTTCTAGCAGAAACACCATGGGGCAGTAGAGTTATTGCTAGGCTAAGTGAATCAGTGGCTTGACTCTATATTAAATAGTTACTTATTCATGAAGGAAATTAAACTTTACTTTTTAAAAGTCCAGGCAAGGATGACAAAAATAGTTCCAGCCATTTGATGTTGATGGTTCAACCATTCAATCTTTTTTCAGCTGTGTTGATCAAAAGTGTTGATGCTGTTTCCATTAATATTTTCAGTAGATTTTTATAAATGCTTACACTAATGAAACCTGTACTCAAGTGCTAGAAAAATGTAAAACAAAAGAGAGCAACTGTAATATCTACCAAATTTCTCATGGTTCTCAATAATGGTAATAATACTATTAGAAATTTAGAAAACTATTGCCAGACTACCTCCTTCTTTTTTCAAAGAAAGTTATTGAAAAGGTAGGTGAGCAGAGGGCTTCAGATGGATGGATTATCTGGATCCATTCCAATGTGGATTCAGTTGTTGGAAATGGACAAAAGCTATATTGGTCAATCTTGTGGATGACCTGCGTTAGGCAGAAAAAGGAGGTAATGTACAGTACTTCTTTGTCTAGTGGCAGAGTTTGATATCTTCAACCATGAAGGTATCTCTTTGGACCACCTGTAAGGATTGGCAGAGATATTGTTTTATAGGGTTTCTCCTCCTCCCTCAGTAGTGGACTCCAACTGAAGAGAGAAGAGGGAACAGAGGCCTGCACCATTGACATTCTCTTGTGGGGTACACAAGGACTCACCTCTCCCTCACTGTTTTTAATATCTACATAAAATTTTTGGGAGAGCTCATCTTCCAGTAAGGAGTGAAATCATTAATAACACAGTTCAAACTGAGCAGTGGAAGTGGTGGAAATGTTGTCCCAATGCCCAGAAATGTGAGGGCCTGAATAGGATGGAACAGGCTTAGGATGAATCTCAGAAACCCTTGGGGTCCAAGCTTCCTTCATCTTTACCTCATGATGGGAGAGAAGACACAATAGCTCAGCAAGCAGAAATGCATTTGTGACTCCAGCTGATACAATTGATGGACTTCTTGGCCGGGAGGATATTCCCCCAACTTTATCAAAGCACAATTGCAGCCTTTCCCAAACCAGGAAACAGTGGCAATGGTAATTTATGGCCTTTGTTACCTCAAACTTAGTAGTTTGAGGTAAAGCCAGTTTCAGATCAATCAGACCACCCTTAACTTTGGGCAGAAAACAGAATATCTGGGGATGATCTTACATCCTAATTATACATAGATGGGGACATGTTGTCCATCAATAGTCACAAGTTGTAGAGGACACCCATGTTTTAGAACTTTAAAACTAAATACAGTATCTAATTTCTCCAAGGGAAAGTTATTTTCCCCCATATAATTTTCTATGAATTAGAGTGGTGTTTGTTGGGGTTCTATTATACATACTGAAAATAATTGAAGGTCTATGAAAAGAAATGAATGAGTGGAAAGTGCTTGCTTTATGAAATCTATTCTATCATAATGCACTGAACATCTTTAATTTTTTCCCTACCCAATACTTATTTTCCTTCCTTCCTTCTTTCCTTCCTTCCGTTTCTGCTGAAAGAAAGTGGGGAAAATATCTACTCTGTGTGTAGAGTGATTCTATGTGTGAGAGTGGTTTGTATATGACACAAACAGAATTGTTGGTATATGCAAATGAGGAATTAGTTAATTTTATAAACCTTATAGCTTATTTTTCAGACAATTCATAGTTATTGAGAATACTAAAATTATATATTCCTCATATCCTTCACATGTGTGATCTATGACAGGTATAAATGCATCACATATATGCATGGATATATATATATACCGGCAGAGGTGGGTTCCTACCGGTTCGGACCGGTTCTACCGAGTAGATAGTAGGCCGCTGGTGACGTCACGGAGCTGGTTCTGTTGCTCCGTGGGCGC